>JAJLRB010005249.1:0-41231 GCA_020976825.1 Odocoileus hemionus | reverse complement strand
ACTCTTTAATGTGTCTATATTAGTTTTCTTACTACTGGCATCTCTTGCAATGCAGGAGAAGCAGGTTTGATCCCTGGGTTGGGAAAATGCTCTGGAGAAGGAAACAGCATCCCACTTTAGTATTCTTGCCTGGAGAATCCCAGGGACAAAGGAACCTAGCAGGCTACAGTCCATGGGTTCACAAAGAGTCAGACGCGACTTAGTGACTAAACCGACTGGACTAGCGGGTCGCGGCATCAGGGAACCAACATCCTTGTGCATGATGTATTACATTTAAAATTTACTGAATAATATTTTTTGGCTAATTTCTATTGATATATTTTAGATGAATGTTTTAAGATCAGGAAACGGAGACAACTTGGCACGGCCCAATGTTTCATGCAATCGCAATAGCGAGGCTGTTTTCTAATAGGGGGCTGAAGGACATGGAAAGCACGCATCAGAATGCGCCTATCAGGGCAGTACGAATGCTGTATGAGTGAAAGCTGTTGTACATCATAACACTCACACCTATGGATTAATTATACTCAGGACGGCATTTAAAAAGGAGTACACAGTTGGGAAATGCAGTTGCATAAGTGTCGAGATGGATGAATAACTGGATGGCCGCATTTATACAAGAGCGACTAGTAGCGCCAGAAAGATAGAGACACACTATGAAGCAGTATCACTAAGACCAGGCATATTACTATTAGGAATTTAGACAAGACTGGGTTGGAACGATAAGCGGGCCTGTATATGCTGAGGACAGAAAAAGAGGACAGCAGAGTGTACTAGAAGGCAGGAGCTTTTAGACTGCTGTAGGAGAGAGACGAGGAAGTGGGGGATGATCTATTGAGAGAATAGCAGCATCAAACATTATATATATCTATGCAAGTGTCGATAATCAAATTGCACCCAGCCCAGGTTGGATGCTGCATGAGGACAAGTGCATCAGGGTCCTTGGTCGTGCACTAGGGACAGATCAGAGAGGATGTCAGGATGGGGCAGTGGCAGTTGTGAGGGAGGTGGTATCGGGGATGGGGGCCTAACACATGTAAATCCAATGGCTAGATTCAGGTCAGTCTCATGGGATGGCTAATAATGCAGCTACGTTACTGTAAAGTACATTTAGTCTCCAACATCTATAACAAACATCTGAAATGTTGCCAACAATAATTAAAAAATTAAACAAATTCAAAGTATTTTATCTATCTACAGTTTTCTATTTTTGTTCTAAATGTTCTTTGTATAAATATTGTGTAGAGCTGATAAAGAAAAATTGGAAGGTTCTTTTTTTGCTTTTTTTTTTTTACTTTATTCTTTCCCTTATTTTTTTTTATTGCTTGCTCTGAGTATTGCATTTTACATACATAACTGATCACTGGTTTTGGCATTTTTACAAGTTCAAGTGAAGTGCAAGAATCTAATTTTCCTCTGTCTCTTACCATCCTCCATTTATAATTGTTTAAATATTTCCTGTATAATACCTTGAGAAGCACATCAATAATGTTATAATTTTTGCTCCAATCCTCAAACTTAATTTAGAAAGTTGAGCAAAGAAAGCTACATCTTTGCTTTTAACCATACCCTTTTTGTTGTATTCTTTTCTGTCTTGAGTTCTATGATTCCTTCTTTTGTTGTGTTTTCCTGTTTCAAGGGCTCTCTGAACATTGTTTAGGGTAGTGCTTATAATATTTCATTTCCTTTACCTAATAATATTTTCATTTTCCCTTCATTTCTGAAGTTCACTGAATATAGAATTAGAGAATAAATATATACCTAGATAACTATCAAATCATAGTTTATTTTTTTTTCAACACTTGGAAACTGCTGTGTCACTCCTGGTCTTAATGGTTCCTGATGAGAAATCTGCTGTGATTTGAATTATTTACACCCTATTGATAGGTATTATTTGTGTCTTGCTGCTACAAGAATTTTTCCTTTGTTTTTAGTTTTTAACTTTGGTTATGACATGTATTGATAATGAATTTCTTTGGGTTTATCCTATATTGTGTTTGCTTAGCTTTAA
The DNA here is from genome assembly GCA_020976825.1 of Odocoileus hemionus. NCBI lineage: Eukaryota > Metazoa > Chordata > Mammalia > Artiodactyla > Cervidae > Odocoileus > Odocoileus hemionus. The sequence goes on along the minus strand of JAJLRB010005249.1, from coordinate 39,220 downwards.
ATAATGTTTATGTCTTTTACTGAATCTGAGAGATTTTCAGTAATTATTTATTGAATGCTTTTTCAGCCCCCTCATTTTCTCCTTTGCACTTGGGACTCAAAGGACACAAATGTCAGCACTTTCTTAGACTCCCATAGGCCTCTGAGGTTTTGGTTTGGTCATGGTTTTGGTTTTAGTTTCATTCACTCTATTTTCTCTTTGCTGTTTAGACTGAACAATTTTTAGTCTGCGGTCTATTAATTTCGCAGATCATGAACAATTCTTGGGGGGAGCTCTAATCCTCTCCATTGTTTGTCGTAGTTTGAGCGAGAAATAATGGTAAAAAGCTTTCACTCCATCCTGAGTTTTTTCTAAAAATTTTGTTTTATTTGATATCTCTATTCAATTCTTAAAGTATATGATTCACGGTTTTCCAATTATGTATCTTATTAATTTAGCTTTGAGCTGTAAACTCTCTTCACCATTCCCATTTTGTTTAACAAAAGAGGTCGTGTTATGTCAGACACACACACACACACACAGTGCAGTTTTTAAAATTAAGTAATTAAGGCCTCCAAGCTAATGAAAAAATTAAATGAAAAATAAATTAAATAAAATAAAATTGAGAAGCTGGCGTTATCAAATGCTTGTCAAGATAGGCAAATATAAACTAAAATGAAAACGCTAGAAATGAACTCAAAAGTGAAAGCCAGAAAACACAGTACAAGGAAAAGGCTAATAAAATAGCGATGTCTTTGAAAAGAGTCAATAAAATGGAAATACTTTAAAAGATAATAGACATAATCAATATCAGGAATGACATGGTACTACAATTATAGACCTTGAATCTTGTAAAAAGGCAGTAAAGAATACTAAAACAATTTAATTTCATAAATCAATAACTCAGAAGAAATGGCCAAATTCCTTGAAAACAGCAACCTACTACTACTTAGCAAATGGTAGATAACTTGAGTACACTTACCTATATAAGGAAATAGAGTTTCTAATTAGAAAGCCCCAAAAAGGAAATATCTATCCCATAACCACTATAAACTTGTAAGAAATTACCATACATGTTTTAAAGTACACCAGTTTTACACAATCTCATCCACAAAATAAGAAGGAGAAAACATTTTCTGAACCCAGTATTCCTCAAGAATTACCACACATACAGTACAAAAAATACACTCATTCTATCACATATCCATGACTTTGATGTAAAAATTTTTTTTTTTTCTTTTCATATATTTTTATTAGTTGGAGGCTAATTACTTTACATCATTGTCAGTGGTTTTTGTCATACATTGACATGAATCAGCCATGGATTTTACATGTATTCCCCATCCCGATCCCCCCTCCCACCTCCCTCTCCACCAGATCCCTCTGGGTCTTCCCAGTGCACCAGGCCCGAGCACTTGTCTCATGCATCCAACCTGGGCTGGTGATCTGTTTTTCACCTAGATAATATACATGTTTCAATGCTGTTCTCTGAAACATCCCACCCTCGCCTTCTCCCACAGAGTCCAACAAGTCTGTTCTATACATCTGAGTCTCTTTTTCTGTTTTGATATAGGGTTATCAGTTACCATCTTTCTAAAGTCCAATAATATGTGTTAGTATACTGTAATGGTCTTTATCTTTCTGGCTTACTTCGCTCTGTATAATGGGCTCCAGTTTCATCCATCGTCATTAGAACTGATTCAAATGAATTCTTTTTAATGGCTGAGTAATATTCCATGGTGTATATGTACCACAGCTTCCTCATCCATTCGTCTGCTGATGGGCATCTAGGGTTGCTTCCATGTCCTGGCTATTATAAACAGTGCTGCAATGAACATTGGGGTGCACGTGTCTCTTTCAGATCTTGTTTCCTTGGTGTGTATGCCCAGAAGTGGGATTGCTGGGTCATATGGCAGTTCTATTTCCAGTTTTTTAAGAAATCTCCACACTGTTTTCCATAGTGGCCTGTACTAATTTGCATTCCCACCAACAGTGTAAGAGGGTTCCCTTTTCTCCACACTCTCTCCAGCATTTATTGCTTGTAGACTTTTGGATAGCAGCCATCCTGACTGGCGTGTAATGGTACCTCATTGTGGTTTTGATTTGCATTTCTCTGATAATGAGTGATGTTGAGCACTTTTTCATGTGTTTATTTTGCCATCTGTATGTCTTCCTTTGGAGAAATGTCTGTTTAGTTCTTTGGCCCATTTTTTGATTGGGTCATTTATTTATTTTTTCTGGAGTTGAGCTGGAGGAGTTGCTTGTATATTTTTTTTTGAGATTAAAATCCTTTGTCTGTTCTTCTTTTAATTTGATTATTATAGTTGTCGGAGAGTGTTTTGCCTATGTTCTCCTCTAGGAGTTTTATAGTTTTCTGGTATTACATTTAGATCTTTAATCCATTTTGAGTTTATTTTTGTGTATTGGTGTTAGAAAGTGTTCTAGTTTCATTCTTTTACAGGTGGTTGACCAGTTTTCCCAGCTCCACTTGTTAAAGAGGTTGTCTTTTTTCCATTGTATATCCTTGCCTCCTTTGTCGAAGAATAAGGTGACCATAGTTCGTGGAATTTATCTCTGGGCTTTCTATTCTGTTCCATTGATCTATATTTCTGTCTTTGTGCCAGTACCATACTGTCTTGATGACTGTGGCTTTGTAGTAGAGTCTGAAGTCAGGCAGGTTGATTCCTCCAGTTCCATTCTTCTTTCTCAAGATTACTTTGGCTATTCGGTTTTTTTGTATTTCCATACAAATTGTGAAATGATTTGTTCTAGTTCTGTGAAAATACCATTGGTTAGCTTTGATAGGGATTGCATTGAAATCTATAGATTGCTTTGAGGGTAGTATAGCCATTTTGACAATATTGATTCTTCCAATCCATGAACACGGTATATTTCTCCATCTATTTGTGTCCTCTTTGATTTCTTTCATCAGTGTTTTATAGTTTTCTATGTATAAAGGGTCTTTTGTTTCTTTAGGTAAGATATACTCCTAAGTATTTTATTCTTTTTGTTGCAATGGTGAATGGTATTGTTTCCTTAATTTCTCTTTCTTTCTGTTTTCTCATTGTTAGTTTATAAGAATCCAAGAGATTTCTTGTGTTGTATAATTTATATCCCTGCAACTTTGACTATATTCATTGATTATGCTAGCTAGTAATTTTCTGGTATAGTCTTTAGTTTTTTAAAAATGATATAACCACCTACCAAATGCGAGGAGGTGATTATTTCTGCTATGTGCAGATTGGATCAATGTTTGAAAAATCAAGTTACCTTAAGCTACCATATATTGAACAAGTTTAGGGAAAAAACATATATATGGATTTATCAATCAATGAGGAAAAGCATTGAATTGGGACAAAATCTAACAAACATATTATGAAAACTCTCATCAATCTAGTAATAGAGGGAAAAATTCTTCAACTTAATGAAGAGGCACCTACTCCAAACTTACCTACAATTAAAAAATCATAATTAAAAGGAAAGACAATGCTTTCCCCCTAAGGACTGTGATCGAGACAAGGATGTATTCTTATTTAGCACTATTATTCTGACTAACCTGGCAACATGACATTGGAAGTCCCTAACTGCTAGTAATAAGACCTCAGTTCAGTTCAGTTCAGTCGCTCAGTCGTGTCTGACTCTTTGCGACCCCATGAATCGCAGCACGCCAGGCCTCCCTGTCCATCACCAACTCCCGGAGTTTACTCAAACTCATGTCCATCGAGTCGGTGATGCCATCCAACCATCTCATCCTCTGTCGTCCCCTTTCCTCCTCCTGCCCTCAATCCCTCCCAGCATCAGGGTCTTTTCCAAAGAGTCAACTCTTCGCATGAGGTGGCCAAAGTATTGGAGTTTCAGCTTCAGCATCAGTCCTTCCAATGAACACCCAGGACTGATCTCCTTTAGGATGGACTGGTTGGATCTCCTTGCAGTCCAAGGGACTCTCAAGAGTCATCTCCAACACCACAGTTCAAAAGCATCAATTCTTTCGGTGCTCAGCTTTCTTCATAGTCCAACTCTCACATCCATACATGACCACTGGAAAAACCATAGCCTTGACTAGATGGACCTTTGTTGGCAAAGTAATGTCTCTGCTTTTTTAATATGCTGTCTAGGTTGGTCATAACTTTCCTTCCAAGGAGTAAGCGTCTTTTAATTTCATGGCTGCAGTCACCATCTGCAGTGATTTTGGAGCCCCAAATAAAGTCTGACACTGTTTCCACTGTTCTCCCCATCTATTTCCCATGATGTGATGGGACCAGATGCCATGATCTTAGTTTTCTGATAATGTTGAGCTTTAAGCCAACTTTTTTCACTCTCCTCTTTCACTTTCATCAAGAGGCTTTTAGTTCCTCTTCACTTTCTGCCATAAGGGTGTGTTGTCATCTGCATATCTGAGGTTATTGATATTTCTCCCGGCAATCTTGATTCCAGCTTGTGCTTCTTCCAGCCCAGTGTTTCTCATGATGTACTCTGCATATAAGTTAAATAAGCAGGGTGACAATATACAGCCTTGACGTACTCCTTTTCCTATTTGGAACCAGTCTGTTGTTCCATGTCCAGTTCTAACTGTTGCTTCCTGACCTGCATACAGGTTTCTCAAGAGGCAGGTCAGGTGGTCTGGTATTCCCATCTCTTTCAGAATTTTCCACAGTTTTATTGTGATCCACACAGTCGAAAGGCTTTGGGCATAGTCAATAAAGCAGAAATAGATTGTTTTTCTGGAACTCTCTTGCTTTTTTCGATGATCCAGCATCCAGCTGGATGTTGGCAATTTGATCTCTGGTTCCTCTGCCTTTTTCTAAAACCAGCTTGAACATCTGGAAAGTTCATGGTTCACGTATTGCTGAAGCCTGGCTTGGAGAATTTTGAGCATTACTTTACTAGCGTGTGAGATGAGTGCAATTGTGTGGTAGTTTGAGCATTCTTTGGCATTGCCTTTCTTTGGGATTGGAATGAAAACTGACCTTTTCCAGTCCTGTGGCCCACTGCTGAGTTTTCCAAATTTGCTGGGCATATTGAGTGCAGCACTTTCACAGCATCATCTCTTTCAGGATTTGAAATAGCTCAACTGGAATTCCATCACCTCCACTAGCTTTGTTCATAGTGATGCTTTCTAAGGCCCACTTGACTTCACATTCCAGGATGTCTGGCTCTAGGTGAGTGATCACACCATCGTGATTATCTGGGTCATGAAGATCTTTTTTGTACAGTTCTTCTGTGTATTCTTGCCACCTCTTCTTAATATCTTTCTGCTTCTGTTAGGTCCATTACCATTTCTGTCCTTTATTGAGCCCATCTTTTTGCATGAAATGTTCCCTTGGTATCTCTAATTTTCTTGAAGAGATCTCTAGTCTTTCCATTCTATTGTTTTCCTCTATTTTTTTGCACTGATCGCTGAGGAAGGCTTTCTTATCTCTCCTTGCTATTCTTTGGAACTCTGCATTCAAATGGGTATATCTTTCATTTTCTCCTTTGCTTTTCACTTCTTTCTTTTCACAGCTATTTGTAAGGCCCTCCTCAGACAAGCCATTTTGCCTTTTTGCATTTCTTTTCTTGGGGGATGGTCTTGATCCCTGTCTCCTGTACAATGTCACGAACCTCTGTCCATAGTTCATCAGGCACTCTGTCTATCAGATCTAATCCCTTAAATCTATTTTCTCACTTCCCACTGTATAATCATAAGGGATTTGATTTAGGTCATACCTGAATGGTCTAGTGGTTTCCCCTACTTTCTTCAAGTTTTAAGTCTGAATTTGGCAATAAGGAGTTCATGATCTGAGCCACAGTCAGCTCCCCAGTCTTGTTTTTGCTGACTGTATAGAGCTTCTCCATCTTTGGCTGCAAAGAATATAATCAATCTGATTTCGGGTGTTGACCATCTTGGTGATGTCCATGTGTAGAGTCTTCTCTTGTGTTGTTGGAAAGAGGGTGTTTGCTATGACCAGTGCATTCTCTTTGGCCAAAACTCTTATTAGCCTTTGCCCTGCTTTCATTCCATACTCCAAGGCCAAATTTGCCTGTTACTCCAGGTGTTTCTTGACTTCCTACTTTTGAATTCCAGTCCCCTATAATGAAAAGGACATCTTTTTTGGGTGTTTAGTTCTAAAAGGTCTTTGTAGGTCTTCATAGAACATTTCAACTAGTTCGAACTTCAGCTTCTTCAGCATTACTGGTTGGGGCATAGACTTGGATTACCGTGATATTGAATGGTTTGCCTTGGAAATGAACAGAGATCAGTTCTGTCATTTTTTGAGATTGCATCCAAGTACTGCATTTTGGACTCATTTTGTTGACTATGATGGCTACTCCATTTCTTCTAAAAGGGATTCCTGCCCACAGTAGTAGATATAATGGTCATCTGAGTTAAATTCACCCATTCCAGTCCATTTTAGTTCAGCTGATTCCTAGAATGTCGACATTCACTCTTGCCATCTCCTGTTTGACCACTTCCAATTTGCCTTGATTCATGGACCTAACATTCCAGGTTCCTATGCAATTGCTCTTTACAAGCATCAGACCTTGCTTCTATCACCAGTCACATTCCACAACTGGGTATTGTTTTTGCTTTGGCTCCATCCCTTCATTCTTTCTGCAAGTATTTCTCCACTGCATCTCCAGTAGCATAGTGGATTGGGCACCTACCAACCTGGGAGTTCATCTTTCAGTGTCCTATTACTTTTTGCCTTTTCATACTGTTTCATGGGTTCTCAAGGCAAGAATATTTGAAGTTGTTTTGCCATTCCCTTCTCCAGTGGACCACATTTGTCAGAAATTCCTCTCCACCATGGAACCGTACCGTCTTGGGTGGGCCCCATATAGCGGCCTGGCTATAGTATCGACTGAGTAGAACACGTGCTGTGCCTGTGTATCGTGATGGCTTGTTTTTCTGTGACTGTTGGTTTTCTGTGTGTCCGTGCCTCTGATGCCCTTCTGGCAGCACACCTGCTTTCTTACTTGGGTTTCTCTATACCTCTGACGTGGGTATTTCTTTATGGCTACTCCAGCAAAGCGCAGCTGCGCTCCTTACCTTGGACCAGGGTATCTTCTCATGGCCGCCCCTCCTGACCTTGAATGTGGAGTAGCTCCTCCCCGGCCTTCCCGCACCCGCGCAGCAGCCGCTCCTAGGGGGTGGGGTTAGCTCCTCTCGGGTGGGGCCCCTCTCCTCCGGGTTTGGAGTAGTTCCTCTCGCTGCCGCCGCCGAAGTGTAACATATTCAGGGTCTGTATACTGAAATTTGCAAAATCCAAGGAAAGAAATAAAAAAAGACTTGAAAAATAAGAGATAAGTCGTATGTTCATGGATTGGAAGACTCAACTTAGAAAAAGATGTTGATTCCTGCAAATTGATGTCTAGTTTTAATAAAGTTTCTGTCAAACTACCACTGAATTTGTTTGTTTTTTGTGGACATAAAGAACTTTGTAAAATCTAGATTGGAGGGTAGGGGTGGTAGAGTAGGTAAAACAACTTTGAAAAGAATAAAGTGGGAGGAAAACCTTTGCCTGATACTAAAGCTTATATATAGCATTACAGTCATCAAACAGAGTGGTATTGGTAGAGGGATGTCTGTGTGTGTGCACGCTCAGTCGCTCAGTCATATCTGAGTGTTTTGTGCCCTCATAGACTATAGCCCACCAGCTCTTCTGCCCTTTGGGAATTATCCAGCCAAGAATACTGGAGTGGGGAGCCATTACTGATAGCTTACCGGAGCATTTTGGATTCATGACCTCTGAAAAGAGATATTAGCTTTGGGACCAGAGATGAGGCTTCAGGCATTTATAGCTTCATGTGGCAAAAGTTTCATTACAGGAAAAAGGGAGAGAGAAAGCATCTGACACAGAGAGCGCCCACCTGCCAGTCTCATCAAGGCCTTTAATACTTTTCATTGGTACTAACAATAGAAAGGTCTTACAAACCCACTCCCACAGCATATATCTTAAGATAACAGATTAGTCAGAAGGTTCTTAAGAAAGAGAAATGTGTCCTCCAGCAAGATACATGTTGTTATATAACTGTTAGTACAGATTTTAAAAGGGAAAAAAAACCCCTGAGTAAGATGAGTTGTTTAAATTTTGTAATCATTAGCTCTGGGCTACTACGTGTGCACAGTAGATCTATCAATAATAAGTCCAACTTGGGAAATTTCCCTCACCTCCACTAGCTTTGTCATAGTGATGCTTCCTAAAGGCCCCCTTGACCTCACATCCCAGAATGTCTGGGTCTAGTTTGAGTAATCACACCATTGTGATTGTCTGGGTCATGAATATCTTTTTGTACAGTTTTTCTGTGTATTCTTGCCACTTCTTCTTAATATCTTCTGCTTCTGTTTAGGTCCCTACGATTTCTGTCCTTTATTGAGCCCATTTTTGCATGAAATGTTCCCTTGCTATCTCTAATTTTCTTGAAGGGCTCTAGTCTTTCCCATTTTTATTTTTGTTTTCCTCTATTTCTTTGCTTGATTTCTGAGGAAGGCTTTCTTATCTCTCCTGGCTATTCTTTGGAACTCTGCATTCAAATGGTATATCTTTCCTTTTCCCCTTTGCTTTTCGCTTCCCTTCTTTCACAGCATTTGTAAAGGCCTCCCCAACAGCCATTTGCTTTTATTTTTTTTTTTTCCCTTGGGAGGGCCCCTTAATTCCGTCTCCTTACAATGTCACGAACCTCCATCCAAGTTCATCAGGCACTCTGGTATCAACTAGTCCCTTAAATCTTTTCTCATTCCCCACTGTATAGTCATAAGGGTTTGATTTAACATTGGGCTGGGGGAAGCACAAACGGAAACAAGATTTCCAGGGGAAATACAATAAACCCCGATATGCAGATGACACCACCCTTATGGGAGAAAGTGAGGAAGAAAAAAGAGCCTCTGATGAAAGGGAAAAAGAAAGTGAAAAAGTTGGGTTAAAGCTCAACATTCAAAAACTAAGATCAGGCAAAAACCTGTCCCACACCCCATGGGAAAAAGATGGGAAACGTGGCTGACTTTTTCTGGGGTCCAAAATCACGCAGAGGTGTTGCAGCCAGAAATTTAAAGAGCTTGCCCTTAGAAGAAAGTTTATACCCCCTAGACAGCATGTTAAAAAGCAGAGACTTAATTTGCCAACAAAGGCCTCTATCAAGGGTATGGTTTTTCCATGGTCATGTAGGATGTGAGAGTTGGACTGTGAGGAAAAATACCAAAAAAATTTATCCTTTTTAACTGTGGTGTTGGGGAAGACTCTTGAGAGTCCCCCTTTGGCCAAAGGGAAACCAACCCTCCACCTAAGAGAAACCTGGGGGTCCATTGAAGGACTGATTTGAAGCGAAACCCAATACTTTGCCCCTGATAAAAAGAGCCGACTCATTGGAAAACCCTAGCTGGGAAAGTTTGAGGGCGGAAAAAGGGGGATGACAGAGGAGAAGGTTGGGGGCATCACCAACTTGATGGACATGGTTTGGGGGGACCCCCGGATTGGTGAGGTCGGGGGAGGCCTGGCGTGATGCAGTTCAGGGGATCGAAAAAGAGTTGGACACAACTAGCGACGAACGAACTGAACTAAAACTCCAACTGGGGCCAAAAAAGGGGAGGTTCATCGCTGAGGGCATTTCAAAGCTGAACTGAATGGTTTTTCACTGAGGAGCTGGCTGAAATGGGACTCTGAGGGGGGGTCCAAGTTACCCCAACCAGGACAAAATAATTATCTTTGGCCCCCAGGGCACAGAATGTTCTTTGTAGAAGGGGTGGTGGTTCCGGGAATTGACGCTGTTTTTCAAAAATTTGGCTTCCCTGATGGCGGGGTAAGCTTTTGTTTTGAAAGGACCATGGAGGTCTCTGTGCCCTTGTCCCGGCAGAGTCTCGGTTATAACTGGGTCTTTTTTTTTTTTCCCCGCCTTCCTGTTTGGGGGCCTTCCAGGTATCTGCAGTTCCCTTGAGAGGGGGCCCAAAACTGTGGGCAGCAGTGTCTGGGAAACCTGAGACAGAGGGCTAAATCCAGAATGGCTAAATCCCCCGTGGATGCCCCATGTTCACATTGGGGGCCTTTAACTACGTGTTTGAGCCTCCAGCGCCATGGCTCCAGACAGGGGGTGCGGGGGCAAGGGAAAGATCACTGCCTTGGGGCCGAAGTGGGAAAACTGGCCCCCAAAAGCCTCTGCCTGATGACGTGAGCATTGGGAACCAAAACAAAATCTCCCACCACCCTCATCTCTAAACAAAGGGTGGGAAGCCCGAGCCGCCGCAGCCCCCCGCTTACCCACAGCAAGAAGGTCTCCTTGGCCACTGGTCTGGGGTTTGGGTGCTGCTCTATAAAGATGTTTAATAAAAAATTTTAAAAGAAAAAAAATAAAACTCCAACGGAAAAAATTTATTGTTCTCAATGGGTGAAGGGGAAACAAAAATTTTACATCTGTACAAAGGGAAATTTTATTCAAATAAAAAAAATAAATTTTTAACAACAACCAGGATAGATCTTAAGGAAATTATCGAATGAAAAACCGATCTAAAATTTTCATACGAAAAGATTTCCCTTTCTATAAAATTTTGAAAGTGAAAGTTCTCAGTCAACCCAACTCTTTTCGACCCTATGGATTAACAGTCCATGAATTTCCCGCCAAATACTGGAGGGGGTAGCCTTTTCCCCTTTCTCCGGGGGATTTTTCCCAAACCCCAGGGGATAAGCCCAGCCTTAAACTAATGTAATCATAACCTAGAAACAGAGAGGGTTCTGGGGTTTGGGTTTTGAGGGAGGTTTTGGTCCAAAAGGTACCCCAAAGGACCTTGGGGTGACAGAGCGGTCTGGTCTCAAATGCAGATGCACAAAGCTCCTATGTGACAAATTTCAAGAAAACACACACACCATACGCACAAATAGTTTTTAAAAACTGGCAACACCTTAAAAACTCTTGGGTTTTTACTAATTCTATCATGATTTGAATTATAGTCACACAAAATGCACTTTTTATTTGGGTACAGAGTACAAGGGCCTACTATTGTTTTTCCCACCTACTGTAAATCTTCTTCCAAATTAGTTTCTTAAATTTCCTTTTCACATAATCTAGCTTCTGCATCTTCTCAAAAATTTGGGGTTTGTTGTTTATTTTTTAAATTTAAGTTGAATTTCCTGACAATGCTTTTTAATTGAATCCTGAACCCTGTGAGTATTTTTTTAGAGACACTACTTTTATTCCCGCTTCGTCTTATCAGCCTGCTTATGCCCACTGGAGGTGGAATCCAGCGACCCTACTTTTTCCTATGCTGACATCCAGGGACAGAAGGGCCCATTCTGTAAGACTCGGTCCCCACTAGATGTTTTCCTGACGCAAACACCACCCGGTGCTTCCATACTCCCACTGACACTGCAGAGCGGGAAAGGGGCTCACGTTGTTGGGGGGCCCTAACATCTCTGACACCACCAAACCCCCCGGGGGGGTGTGGTGTTTGTCAAACCGTGTGAGCGTCTAGGCCCCTCTCATATTTTTTGGGGCAGGAGTAGGGTAGGCCCCTTTTTTTTTTCCACGAGCTTGACCGAGTAGGGGAGTTTCACCTAGAAGTTCTGTCTGCTAGACTGGCCCCTTCCCTCTGTTCTAGACAGAGAGAGCAGGGTTTTTGGGGGCTGTCTTTTCATTGTTTTTCTGGATTACCGGTTTTCCAGCTCCCACGTTGGGCACAGGAGGTGAAAGAAACCCATGAGCCTGCCTCTGTTTGTTCTTCGGGCCTTAAATCCCACCGCCTGACTGCTTTCCCACCTCTCTCATCTTTTGCGCTTATTGAGTATAAAACCGAGGTTATAACTGGCTTAGTGGGAAGAACAGGGGAAAAAGCATTTTTCTCATCTTTTTTCCAAAAACTTTTGTTTTTATGTTTTAAATTTATTTATTTTATTTAAATATTTTTTATTTGATAATTCTCTGTAATCTTATTTTAGTTTTTAAAAAAAATTTTTTATTGGGATGTTGATTTTATTTTTGTTGTAAGCAAAGTGAACATTTTATATATCCCTCTTTGAGATTTTTTTCCCCTATGGGTCTTTACAGAGTATTGAGTAGGGTTTCCTTTTTATAGTAGTTAGTTTTTGGGGCTTCCCGGGTTGGGCAGAGGTAAAAAAATTTTCCTGAAATGCAGGAACCTGGGTTCCCCATCCCTGGCTGGGAAATCCCCGGGAAAAAGGAATGGCTACACACCCAAATTCTGCCCTGGAAATTCCCATGGACAAGGACCTGGCGGGCTATAGTCCATGGGGTCTCAAAGACTGGACTGACTGAACAATTTTCACTTCACTTACTGGGGGGCCAAAAATTTTTGTTCGGGTTTTTTGTACATATTAAAAAAACCAAAAATAATTTTTTTTGGGCCCAACCCCACAATTTTTATATATATGGGTTTGTATATGTAAATCCCAACCCCCTTTACCCTTTTCCCCCCTTTTCCCCCCCCCTGAGAACCAAAAAATTTTTTCTACATCATGACTCTATTTCTGTTCGGGAAAATAAGCTATTTGTGCATTTTTTTAGATTCCCATAAAAGCACAGCATATAAATTTTTTTCTTTCTTTGACTTACTTCCTCATATGACGCCCTTTGGGTTTCACCATGTTGCTGAAAATTTCATTTTTTTGTTTTTTTTTAATCCCTGAGTAATTTTCCCATTGCATATATATACCACACTTTATCTGTTTTTTCGTGATGGGCATTTAGGGGTGCTTCTGTCTCCTGCTACTGTAAATGCTTCAATAACATTTGGGGGCATGTATCTTTATGAAATTTGATTTTTTAATTTATCCTGGGAATGGGTGTGAGTCAATGGTTTCCCTGTTTTTTGTTTTTTAAGGAAGCTCTATAATGTTCTCTATTTTTGGCTGTACCATTTACATTCTCACTACATTTAGGAGGTTCCCCTTTTCTCCACACCCTCTCTACAAATATTGGTTGAAGATATTTTGATGGTGGGCCACTCTGGTGGTGCTAGTGGTAAAGAACCTGCCTCCCAATGCAGGAGACTTCACAACGGGGGTTCCACCCGAGTCGGGAAATCCCCTGGGGGAGGGAGGGCCGAAACCCACCCACATTCTTGCCGGGAATCCCAGGGACAGAGGACCGGTGGGCTACATCCAGGGGGTCACAGAGTCAACACAAAGCAACTTAGCAGGCATGTACGCTCTCTGACCAATGTAGCGAACCCAGGGTGTTTTGTTTTGCATTTCTCTCCTAATAATGAATTGAGCATCTTTTCATGTGCTTTTTGCTGTTTTTGGAAAAAACACTTTTTAGATTTTCTGCCCATTTTTTGTTTGGGTTTTTTTTTCTTTATTGAGCTCATGACTGAGTATTTTTTTGGAATTTAACCCCTTTTTGGTCACTTTCATTTGCAGATATATTGGTTCCTTTGCACTTTGTTTAGGGTTTTGGGCTAAATTTCTCCCTCCTTCCATTTTCTGTTAAAAAAATTAATAAACAAAAACCTAAATTTAAATGGGATAGGAGACCAGAAAGGGGAGCTCTCACACATGATGACACAGAGCCAACAAAGAAAGAGCCGGAAAGAACGGTAAAAAATTTTAAAAACTGCAGAAGAAAATGCTAAGCTAAAACAACATGAAAAAAGGAGAGACACCCTGCAGTACCTTAGGTGAGACAAAGACCCACCAAGCTCTCAGGGGAAAAGGGCCAGAAGATTTCCATTTTTAAAACATCTAGGACCTGAGGTGACCAGTTTTCAGACGACCCTTAAGCTGCTCAAAAGGGATACACTTTAAATTAAGCACATAGAAACTTTGAACTAGAAGAGGGGAAAAAAATTTTACCACAAAAAAATTTTTTCCAAAACTAAAATGCAAATTCACCATAGGGGAAGACAAAATTCACCTTTTTTAATAACAGAACACAGACGACAAAATTTTTTTAAAAAAAGACGGTACAGATATCTGAATAAGAAAATCAAAAAACTTTAAATTAACACAGAGAAACATCTGAAAGGTTTTAAACATTCTGTAAAGACACAAAACACAATCGACATATCTGGGCAAAAGAAAGCCACAGATTTTCTTTTCAGACAGACAAAGCTCTTTTCATAGAAAACATAACTTAGTAATTAAAAGTGTCCAGCTGCCTAGAAATTAAAGAAAAGTTAAAAATAACCCAGTTAAAAAATTACAAACAAGAACTTGACTTTTTTTAAACTAACTGGTTTGTTTATTTTGGCTGCAGGGGCCGTTGTGGCTGTGTGCGGACCCCCCGATCATGAAAAAGTGGGCTTCTCACGTGGGGACTTTTTTTATCACCCCCCGGGCTATAAAAAACCCAATCCGGGGACCGGGGTTTGAATCCATTCCCCTGCACTGGCGGGCGAACTCTCAACCATGGACCCCAGGAACCCTAAAAAATGAAAAATGAATGAAAAGCAGGGCTGAAGGACGAAAAGGCAAATGAAACACAACACCCACAGATCTAGGCCCTTTTGCCACACTGCAATGGGAATGATGCTAGTGTATCAGCTAGTGCCAATCAGGAACAGAAACCACACGTGATTTAAACAAGGACTTTTAATATAAAGCTATACTATAACCCAGAAAAAAGGGGAAAATAAAAATTACAACGGAACCCTAGGACGGGAAGAGTCCCCCGGGGAAAAACTTGAAAGTGTTTTTCAACCAGGCCTTGGGCTCTAATCAGTAAAAATGAAAAGGTCCGATAGCAAATTTAGGGAAAACTTTACTTGAGAACATGTTAACACTGCCTAACTGGGGCTTGGAGGAGAGTGGGCTGGTTTTTTAAAAGGGCTGAGGGGGACTTGGTGGGTTTCAGCCAGAGGAGTGGCTTTGGTGTTCTTTTCAGACCCTAAAAGGGCAGTTGATTGTGGGCCCTTTTTAATCTTATTTCCAAATGCCGCATTCGCACCCGATACAGTTTTTTTTGAGCCCTTTTAGCTTTTTTAAATTCCCATTCCCGGGAGGCCCCATCTGTGTGCAAGTGAAAATTGCCCCAAAAGGGGGTTTTCCAGGTCCCAACCTACCCCCCAAACCCCGGGCGGGGAATTTTCCCCCCGGCCTCGCCTAGACGGGCCCTGGACCTCGGTTGTGGGGCCAGCAGAAAAAACCCCTGCGGGGCAGACGAGGCCCCGCGGGCAGGTGGGGAAAGCGAGGTGCTGCCGCACACGGGGGGCCCCGGATTTTCGCCTCTCCAAGAGAGCCTCGGGGAGCGGGCCCGGGCTGGCTTTCCGGGTTCGCCGACGGAACCCGTTTTTCCCCTGGGCGTGGGTTTGGGTTTGAGCATCCCCTGGGTCCCCCCCTCCCCATGTTTGACGGGTGGGGCCCCCCCGGGAAGCAGCAGGAACACCCCCTTCCCCCTGGGCCCTCCCCCAAACTGTCTCCGCTGAAAAAGGGTTTTTACTGCCCTTCTCCCCCCGCTCTCTTTAGGGGCTCGGTTTTTGTGGACCCTTGCGCCCCCATAGACGTACCTGCCGGGCTCCTCTGCCAAAGGGGATCCCATGCAGAAAAACTGGAGTGGGTTCCAAATTTTCTTCCCCCGGGGACCCTTCCGACCCGGGAATCAAAACCCCAAAGGTGTCCCCATTCCCAGGGGGATTTTTTTAAACCGACTGAGCTATGGGGAAAAAAAAAGGGTTTACCATGGTCCCCCCTTTAACGGAGATTTTGGCCTAAGAAGTCTGTCCGTGGTTGCAAAAGAGCACTGAAAGGGTGCAGGGGGGCTGAAGGCCGAACTAAAAAACGGGTACATTTATTTTTGGTAAATATAACGGTTAAATTTTGGGGGATAAAATATGGAAAAATTGTACTTTGCCCACTTTCCACAATTTTGCAAAATTAATTCTATTGACGATAAATCAAATTTTTAAAGAAAAAAGAAGGAAAAAGGTTTTTAGAAAATTTCTAGATTTCAAAACCTTTTTCCCTAGCTTTTCAGAATATTTTCAAAGTTTTTAAAAGGAAAAACATAGGCTATGTCATCTTTAAATTTTGGAAAATACCAAAGTATTTCTTGAGAGGATATGAAAAGCACTACAAAAGGTGACTTTTTTAAAAAATTGGGACAAATTTAAAAGTTTTAAAAAAAAAACCTTTTCTTCAAAACCCTTTTTTTGGTTTCAGGGTAAAGAATCTCCCTTTCCAATGCGGGGAGACACAGGAGAAAAGGGGGGGATCCCTGATCCTGGAAGTTTCCCATCCCAGCCCCCAAAACCCCAACAAAGCCCCATCACCACGGGTTTTTTGACCTGCCCTTTGGAGCCGGACTGCGATGTGAGCCTGTGTGCTCCCCATCTCCCCTGACACCCAGTGCCCCAAGTCCACACTCTACGGGAAGAGAAACCACTGCAGTAGAACCCTTGCACCACAACAAAAAGAGCAGCCCCCCCCTTGCTACAATAAAAAAAAACCCCAGGCAGCAACAAAGACTTGGGCCATTTCAAAATAAATGAATACAGTGACCCATTTTTCCATGAGAAAGAACTGGGCTCAAAAAATGACAGGGTTTTCCCTGGGAAACCTTTCCTATTTCATCCTTTTTAAAGCTTGTCCCAATGCCCAACAAAGTCATTCCATCACCAATTTTTTTATTGAAGATAAAAAAAAATTCAAGTTTTTTTTCTAAACATAGGTGAGTTCTATCTGAAAAAATCCTCTTTTGGGGGCCCTTTTTTTTTTCCATTTATTTTTATTAGTTGGAGGCTAATTACTTTACATCATTAGTAGTTTTTGTCATACATTGAAATGAATTAGCCATGGATTTACATGTATTCCCCATCCCAGTCCCCCCCCCACCTCCCCTCTCCACCCGATCCCTCTGGGTCTTCCCAGTGCACCAGGCCCGAGCACTTTCTCATGCACCCAACCTGGGCTGGTGATCTGTTTCACCCTAGATAATATACATGTTTCGATGCTGTTCTCTTGAAAACATCCCACCCTCGCCTTCTCCCACAGAGTCCACAAGTCTGTTCTATACATCTGAGTCTTTTTTCTGTTTTGCATATAGGGTTATCGTTACCATCTTTCTAAATTCCATATATATGGTTAGTATACTGTAAATGGTCTTTATCTTTCTGGCTTACTTCGCTCTGTATAATGGGCTCCAGTTTCATCATCTCATTAGAACTGATTCAAATGAATTCTTTTTAATGCTGAGTAATATTCCATGGTGTATATGTACCACAGCTTCCTCATCCATTCGTCTGCTGATGGGCATCTAGGTTGCTTCCATGTCCTGGCTATTATAAACAGTGCTGCGATGAACATTGGGGTGCACGTGTCTCTTTCAGATCTGGTTTCCTTGGTGTGTATGCCCAGAAGTGGGATTGCTGGGTCATATGGCAGTTATTATCCAGCTTTTTAAGAAATCTCCACACTGTTTTCCATAGTGGCTGTACTAATTTGCATTCCCACCAACAGTGTAAGAGGGTTCCCTTTTTCTCCACACCCTCTCCAGCATTTATTGCTTGTAGACTTTTGGATAGCAGACCATCCTGACTGGCGTGTAATGGTACCTCATTGTGGTTTTGATTTGCATTTCTTTTCTGATAATGAGTGCATTGTTGAGCATCTTTTCATGTGTTTGTTAGCCATCTGTATGTCTTCCTTGGAGAAATGTGCTGTTTGAGTTCTTTGGCCCATTTTTTGATTGGGGTCATTTATTTTCCCTGAGTTGAGCTGGAGGAGTTGCTTGTATATTTTTGAGATTAATCCTTTGTCTGTTGCTTCGTTTGCTATTATTTTCTCCAATCTGAGGGCTGTCTTTTCACCTTGCTTATATAGTTTCCTTAGTTGTGCACTAAAGCTTTTAAGTTTCATTAGGTCCCACATTTGTTTATTTTTGCTTTTATTTCTAAAATTCTGGGGTGTGTGTCATAGAGGATCCTGCTGTGATTTATGTCGGAGAGTTGTTTTGCCTATGTTCTCCTCTAGAGTTTATAGTTTCTTGTCTTACATTTAGATCTTAAATCCATTTTGAGTTTTATTTTTGTGTATGGTGTCTTGTAAAGTGTTATCTAGTTTCATTCTTTTACAGGTGGGTTTGCTCACCAGTTTTCCCAGCACCACTTGTTAAAGAGGTTATCTTTTTTTCCATTGTATATCCTTGCCTCCTTTGTTGAAGATAAGGTGACCATAGGTTTCGTGGATTTATCTCTGGGCTTTCTATTATGTTCCAATTGATCTATTTCTGTCTGTCTTTGTGCCAGTACCATACTGTCTTGATGACTGTGGCTTTGTAGTATAGTCTGAAGTCAGGCAGGTCTTTGATTCCTCCAGTTCCATTCTTCTTTCTACAAGGATTGCTTTGGCTATTCGAGGTTTTTTGTATTTCCATACAAATTGTGAAATTATTTGTTCTAGTTCTGTGCAAAATACGTCGTTGGTAGTTTGATAGGGATTGCATTGAATCTATATATTGCTTTTTTGGGTAGTATAGGAAGCCATTTTGACAATATTGATTCTTCCAATCCATGAACATGGTATATTTCTCCATCTGTTTGTAGGTCATCTTTGGTTTCTTTCATCCAGCTGTTTTATAGTTTTCCTATTTATAAGTGCATTTGTTCTTTAGGTAGATATACTCCGAAGTTAATTTTATTCTTTTTATTGCAATGGTGAATGGTAATTGTTTCCTTAATTCTAATATTCTCTCTTCTGGTTTTCTCATTGTTAGTGGTATAGGAATGAGCAAGTGAGATTTTCTGTGTCGTTAATTTTATTCCATCCTGCAATTTTACTGTAATTACATTGATTAGCTCTAGTAATTTTCTGGTAGAGTCGTTAGGGTTCTTATATGTACGTAGGATCATGTCATTCATCTGCAAACAGAGAGAGTTTTCGACTTCTTCTTTTCGTTTCTTTCCTATCTGGAGGATTCCTTTAACTTCTTTTCTTCTCCTGATTGCTGTGCCAACACTTCCAAAAACTATGTTGAATAGTAGTGCATGAGAGTTGGGCACCCTTGTCTTTGTTTCCTGATTTCAGGGGAAATGCTTTCAAATTTTTTCACCATTGATGAGGTGATGCTTGCTGAGGGTTTGTCCCATGTAAGCTTTTTATTATGTTGAGGTATGTTCCCTTCTATTCCTGCTTTCTGGAGAGTTCTTAATCATTATAGGGATGTTGAATTCTTGTCAGACGGACTTTCGCTCTGCATCTTTTGAGATAATCAATATGGTTTTTAATCTTCTCAAATTGTTAATGTTGAGTGTTTTACATTGATTGATTTGCGGAATATTAAAGTTTCCTTGCATTCCTGGGAAAACCCCCTTTGGTCTTTGGTGTATAAACTTTTTTAATATTTGTTGGATTCTTTTTCTAAAATTTTTGTTAAGGTTTTTTGCATCATGTTCATCGGGATTTTGGCCTGAAAATTTCTCTTTTTTTTGGGGAAACTTTTCTGGTTTTTGGAATTGGGGTGAGGGTTTGGCCTCATAAAATTTTAAAAGTTGGAATTTTCCCTTTTCTCTTTTTTCTGGAAGATTTAAATTTAAGAAAAGGTGTTGGGCTTTTCCCTCTAAATTTTTGGTAGAATTCAGCGGGAAGCCATCGGGTTCCGGGGTTTTTTTTGCGGAAGTTTTCCCTGTTTAAACAGTTTCGTTTTCCTTGTTTTGTGATGGGTCTGTTAAGATCCTTTTTTTCTTCCGGGTTTCATTTTTGGGAAAAGGGTTTAATACTTCTCTAAGAACTTGGTCCTTTTCTTCCAATTTTGTCCATTTTTTTGGCATAGAGCTGCTGGTAGTAGTCTCTTAAGATCCTTTGTATTTCAGTGTTTTTTCGGGTTGTGAACCTTTTTAAAATTTTGTTTCTAATTTTTTTAATTTGGGTTTTTCTTTCCCTTTTTTTCCTTTTAAAGGGTCTGCTAATGGTTTTTTCAATTTTTTTTTATTTTTTTAAAAAACCAGCTTTTAAACTTTTTTTGATTTTTTGGGTAAGGTCCCCTTTTGTTTTTTTTTGCATTATTTTTGCCCCAATTTTTAAAATTTCCTTTTCCCCCCCACTAAAACCCCGGGGGTTTTTCATTCCTTTTCCTTCTCTAGTTTCTTTAGTGTAGATTAGGTTATTTATTTGGGCTTTTTTCTTTTTTCTTTAGGGAGGCCTGTAAAAGCTATGAATTTTTCCCCTTTTTGCCCCTGCTTTACAGTGCCCATAGGTTTTTGGGGTTTTTGTTTTTTCATTTCATTATTTCTATGCATATTTTGATTTTTTTTTTTTTGAAATTTTTTCTATGAATTTTTTTGGTTTATTCAGAAACGTGTTTTTTTTAGCCTCCATAAATTTTTAATTTTTAATAAATTTTTTTTCCCGTAATTTTTGATCTAATCTTTTTTCACTGTTCAGAAAAGAAAAAAATTGGGAAAGATTTCAATTTTCTTGAAAAATTTTTCAAAACCCGATTTTTTGGCCCAGATGGATCTATTCAAAAGAAGGGTTTTCCTGTGCACTTGAGAAAAAAAGGGGGAAATTTATTGGGTTTTGGGGGGGAAACGCCTAAGATGTCAAAAAGGGGCTAATGGGGGCCCCTTATGTCCTTTAAAGTTTGTGTTTCCTTGTTCTTTTCTGGTTTTGTTTATCTATCCATAGTTGTGAGTTTGGGGATTAAAGTCCCACAATTTTTTGTTAAATAATTTAATTTTTCCCCTTTCATACTCTTCGTGTTTGCCTTTCATATTGCGGTGCTCCTATTTTTGGGCATATTTTATTTTTTAAACTTTTATATCTTCTTTTTGGATTTATCCTTTTTTAAAACAATAAGTAGTGCCATCTTTTTCTCTTTTCACACCTTTATTTGAAAGTCCCATTTTTTCTGTATGAGTATGTGACCCTGCCTTTTTTTTGGTCTCCGTTTTCGTGGAAAATTTTTTTTCCCGCCCCTTTACTTTTAGTCTGTATTTGCCCCCTTTTTTTGAGGGGGGTCTCTTTTTAACAGCAAATATAGGGGGCTTGCTTTTGTTTTCCAATTTAGCCACCTTTTTCTTTTGGTTGGGGGATTCCCCCCATTTTCATTTAAGGGTTTTATTGACAGGTAAGGGCCCGGGTTTCCCTTTATTTTGTTGTTTTTGGGGTTTCCTTTATACCACCTTTCTGTGTTTCCGTCTAAAAAGGAAAACCTTTAGTATTTTGTTTAAGAGCTGGTTTTGGGGAGCTGAATACCTCACTTTTGCTTTTCTGTAAAGCTTTAGTTTTTCCTTCATAACCCGAATGAGTCCTTTCTGGGAAGAGAATCTAGGTTGTAGGTTATTCTCTTTTATTTCTTTTTAAATAAAAGTCCTGCCATTCCCTTTGGCCTGAAGGGTTTTTTATGATAGAACACTGTTTTTCCTTTTGGGGGAAAAACCCTTTGGGGTTTTTAATTTTTTTTTTTTCCTTTTCTCTTTTTTAATAAATTTTTTCTTTGTGTTTTTATCTTTGTTAATTTGATTTATAGTGTCTTGGGGGGTTTTTTCCTTTTGGGGGTTTTCCTTTTGGGACTCTCTGGGTTTCCTTTTGGGCTTTGGGGGGGCTACTTCCTTCCCCATTTTAGGAAAATTTTCAGCTACAACTTTCCCTTGGCTTTTTCTCATGGCCTTTCTTTTTGTCCTTTTTTTCTTCTGGGGCTCCTATGTTTCCCAGTGTTGGGGGGGGGCGTTCAACATTGTCCCCAAAAGGTTTCCCCGAGGTTGTCCCATTTCTTTTGATTCTTTTTTCTTTTTTTCCCTCTCTTTATTTTTTTTCCACCATTTTATCTTTTTTAATCACTTTTTCCTATCTTTTGTTTTTCTGTTATTCTCCCCATGGTTCCCTTTCCCAAATGTTTTTTATCTCAATTTTTTTCATTATTAATTTTTAAAACGACTTTTTTTTTTTTCTTTTTAAAGGGCCTTGTTAAACCTTTCTTGCCTCTTCTCAATCTTTTTCCCAGGCCAAATTTAAATTTTAACTTTCCCTTTTGTTTTCAAGATTTTGGGTCATTTTTTTATCATTAATTTTAAATTCTTTTTCAGGTAGAAATTCCCCATTTTCCCCCTCTTTTTTTTTGAATTGATGGGCCTTTTTTTTCATGTTCCTTTAAACCCTTTGGGGATTTTTTCCCGCCTTTTCACTTTTTTAATTGCCCCCGTCTGGATGGGGTTTTTTGTATTCTTTTGGGCGTGGTTCCTTTTTTATTGTAAAAGGTTTCCCCCCAGTGGGTGGGGGTTTGGGAAAATTGGTTTTTTCAAGGTTTCCTGGTTAGGGGAAACTTTTGTCAAACGTTCTGGTTTCATGGAAAATTGGGTTTCTTTTTCTCTGGAGTGGGAATGGAAGTCCAGTAAAAAAATTTTTTCGATGGGGCCCTTGGGGTTAGGGGTGGAAATTTGGAAAAGCCTGTAAGTTGACAAATCAGGTCTATGTTCCTGCATTTCTAAAGAATTTTTCTTTGGGTTTTCTTTACTTTGAGCTTATTGGCTCTTGGGTGGGGGTTGGGTTTTTGTGTAGGGATGGAGGTTTTTGGGTGGCTCTTAATTTTCCTTTAAAGTTTCCGTGTATCAGGAGTTTTCTGGGTTTTTCCCCAGGTTTTTGGGGGTTTAAATCTCCTGCCCCCTGAATTTTCCCTTTTTAATTCCTTTCCCCAAAAATCCCAAGACTTCTCCAACCCAAACAGGCCCCTGATAATAAAACTTCAAAGGTTTAAAGGTGAAAAGATTCCCACCGGAGAGACAACCAGAGAGGGTTTAAAGGTTACATGAAGAATAGGGGAAAGGGGGGAAGGAAAATAGAGGGGACAGGAGGGGAAAAAGGGGACCAAAGGAAAAGAAAAAAAAATCTACACAGTTTTCTGTTTTCCCCAAAGGGTTTTTCCGAGCAAAAAAAAAAAAAAAAAAAAAAAAAAAAAAAAAAAAAAAAAAAAAAAAAAAAAAAAAAAAAAAAAAAATAAAAAAAAAAAAAAAATAAAAAAAAAAAAAAAAAAAAAAAAATAAAAAAAAAAAAATAAAAAAAAAAAAAAAAAAAAAAAAAAAAAAAAAAAAAAAAAAAAATAAAAAAAAAAAAAAAAAAAAAGAAAAACTCAACACCGCTCAGGCCCCCGGCTGCTCTAATGGAGGGGGGCCCTGCGTTAGTGTGGTTCCGGTTTTTTGGGTTTCTTCAAAAAAAGTGTGGATTCGTTGCGCCTGCAGTTTTTTGCCCTTTCCCCGGCCTACGGTTCAGGCACCAGGTTTCTTGGGGTACCTCCATTGGGGCGGCGCGCCTTTTCCCTCCGCGGCGAGCGGCCCCGGGGAGCCCAAAGGGTTGGGCGCACTCTCCCCGGGGCGGCGCACTTTTTCCCTCCCGGCCCTAGCTCCCCGGGCCCCCTTTGGGTCCCCAGGGAAATCTTTTTGATAGGAAAAAAAGGGGGCCCGTTTTCAGTTTGGGAAGGGGGGGGCTTCCCCAGGGGGTGGTTTGCCCCTTTTCCCCCTTCCCCCCGCCCCCAAACCCCCAGCGGGGGTGGGCCGGCTCTTCCTGGAGTTTTTTTCAGTTTCCCTTTTTTTTTGCGAACCGCCGGCAGTGTGTTCCGGCCGGTTTTAAATTTTTTCCCCCCCCTTTTAAAAAAAAACCCCCTCTGATTCTCTCGGGGCCTTCGGGGGGGTCCTTTACCCTAAGCAATTCCGCCCGCTCCTCCCGTTCCCGCCCCCACTTTTGCTGGGGGGTTGCGGGCGTCCCGGGGACTTTTTTGCGGGATTTTCTTTTAACATGTAATTTTGTGGGGCCCAATTTTAAATTTTTTTCCCCCCAGTTTTAAATTTCTGAAAACTTCCCCCAGTCCCCCCAGTGCGAGGGTTACCCGGTGATTGGAAACTTTCCCCATTAAAAACTCCCCTTTCCCCGGGCGGGGCTCCTTTCCCTAAACTCTTTTTGTTTTTTAATCTTTTATATTTTTTCCCTACCCCCCCCTTTGAAGACAAGGGGTGCTTTTCTGGGGGCCTGAATTTCCCCGCAGCAAACAGAAGTTGTTTTGTGAAATTTTCTCAGCGTCCCAAAAGGGTTTTTTCGATGAAAATTTTTTAGGGGGAAAAAAAATGGTCCCCCCCGTCCCATTTTCTCCGCCATCTGGCCCTCCTCAGGGAAATGTAAAATTAAAAAACGGGAAAAACCTCTACAAAAACCTCTTTAGTTTCCCAA
Source organism: Odocoileus hemionus (assembly GCA_020976825.1). Taxonomy (NCBI): domain Eukaryota; kingdom Metazoa; phylum Chordata; class Mammalia; order Artiodactyla; family Cervidae; genus Odocoileus; species Odocoileus hemionus. Next base: position 15,167 of record JAJLRB010005249.1, on the reverse strand, counting down.
TTTCTCAGTCCCGGCCAACCTTTGCGACCCCATGAATCGCAGGGAAGCCCGGGGGTTTCCCCCCACCCCAGCTCCTGGATTTTACTCAAAAATCACCCATGGGGTCAGTGAGTCCAAACTAAACCATCTCTTTTTTTGTTTTCCCCTTTTCCTCCTGCCCCCCAATGCCCCCCCATCAAAGGGGCTTTTTCCCAAAGAGTCAACTCTTCGCATGAGGTGGCCCCAAAAAATTTGGGGTTTCAAGCTTACATCAGGGCCTTCCAATGAACACCCAGGGCTGATCTCCTTTTGGATGGACTGGTTTGGGTCTCCTTGCGTCCCCAAAGGGGCCTAAATTTTTCTCCAACCAAACCCTATTTGTGTGCAGAGGGGGGGGGTTGGAGAAAACTCTGTACTTTTTTGTTAATTTTGAGTGAACTTTAAAAATGCTCTGAAAAAAGAAGTCCATTTAAAAAAATTTTTGAACTAAAAAAAAAATGATTCCCCAAAAAAATTTTCCCGGGAACCCGAAAGATAAGTGCTGTATGAGTGAAAGGGGGCCCCCAGGTTTTTTGCACAATGTGTGAAAAAAGACCCACACCCAGGTGCAAAATTTAAAGAAAATTTTAGAGGGCCCCATTTGGGGCAAGAGATAAAAAGCAGGTAACATACAAAGAATTATGAAACAAAAGACCCTTTGGGCTGCCCTTTAAAAACACTGGAAAACAGGGTAATAGGGTGACTGCCTTCAAATTCCCGGGAAAAAAAAATCTTCAACCCAAACTTTTTTTCCCCTCAACCCGTCAAATAGGAAAAACAAAAAAAAAAAAATTTTTTTTCAGATTCAACATGGTCCAAACTCTCCCTTTTTTGTCCTGCTGCTTCCTTTGGAGACTTTCTGAAAGGGTGTGCTTCACCAAAAGAAGGGGAAAACAAGACAGAGGGAAAAAGGGACAGGAAACCAGACACCCCCGAGAAAAGACTGGTAAAGGGGTTTCCCAAAGGGGCTTTTTTAGAGACAGCTGCCAGAAGGAGAGCTGACTACCAGAAGCAGCCCTGTTACTCGGGAGAACTGTCATCACCACAGTAACACCACTGCAGTACCTCCATAACCTCAGCACAGGATACCCCAGATTGTGGCCCAAGCTCTTACCTGTTCTTCATTTGCTCTGATCAGTGCTGACTGGGGCTTCCCTGGTGGCTCAGAGACTAAGAAACTGCCTGCAATGCAGGAGACCGGGTTCAATCCCTGGTCAAGAGGATCCTCTGGAGAAGGAAGTGGCAATCCACTCCAGTGTTCTTGCCGGGAAAAATTCCATGGACAGAGAATCTGGCGGCTGCTGACCATGGGGTCCCCCCAAAGGTGGGGCTTTGACTTGGGACTACCCCCTTTCACATGTGCTGATTAAATTCCTGCCCCCCTCCATGCCCCCCGCCCTCCTGCCTGGGTCGGCTGAAGACACTCATTTCACCCCACAGATGTGTTTTTCGATTTACTCCCAAGATTTGGAGATAGATTTGTCAAAAACTGCTAGCCTGCTAAAGTTTCATGTGAAACTCAGGTCAGGGCAGAAAATGAGGGAAGATGTCCCAGCTCAACTTTAGGCTGAAAAATAAGGGGCAAATTCCTATTTCGTCTACCCTTTGTTTTATTCAAGCCCTCTGTGGATTAAATGGTGTCCGCTGATCAATGTTAACCTCATCTGGAATCACCTTCACAGACACACCTGGAAACAATTTTTAATCTGGGGGCCCCTGTGGCAGTCAAATTTGACACATAAAATTAACAAGGGGGCGGCTACAAACTGGCCTGACCTTGGTCCCAGAGGGAGACATTATCTTTATTATCCTGGTCATTCCCCAAAATTGTTTGCTGTATAAATATCCTTTAAAAGATAGTCTTTTTTTTAACTTTTTGTAAAATTTTATTTATTTTTTATTGAAAGGATAATTGCTTTACGAACTTTTGTTGTTTTTCTGTCAAACCTCACATAATCAGCCTAGGTATAAAGTCTAGGGAAAAGTGATCAATGACTCTTGACAAGACTTGCAGAAGTAAAAAGGCCCCTGGAGGAATTCTCTCCAACAGCTGTGGCAAGCCTAAAAATAATTCCCAAGTATCCCATTCCTTTCTCTGCATAAGACTGACAGAAGAAAATCCCTGCCCATTGGAGCCATTCTAGGTACACGGAGTGTGGGGAGACCTGTGTTTCTAGGACTTGATCAAAACTTGCCCTCATACTTTCCCAGAAAATGCCCTTGGGAAACTCTCGATGAGCTAAATCAAACTAAGACTTGGGAAAACTGTTCAGTTTTCTCTTTTCCGGAGAGCCTTTTCCTAGCAGAGGTTCTACTGGTATTCAGTTTCCCCACATTCAACCCGTGTATTACTTGGGGATACATATGTTGACTTAGAAAGTACAACCTGTACGTTGAGAATTATAATTTTTTTCAGCAGACTTTCTGAGAACTTCACGCCTATTCAATCTTTAAACTTGCTTCATTGGCCTAACTATATGCCCCAAGTAATTGTTGTCAGGTGTCTCTGTGTCATTTTCTTCTGACCTATTAAATGTCTGTTTTACTTGTCCCCATTTAAAAATTAACCATTTAGGGACTTCCTTGGGCCCAGCTCAGGGGTTTTAAGACTCTGGCACCCCCAGTGCTAGGGGCATGGGTTTGATTCCTGGTCAGGGAACGAAGTTTTCCCCATGCCACAGGGTGCAGCAAAATATAAATAAATAAATTTTAAAATAAAATGAAAATAATCATCTAAATTTTTAAAGGGGGATAAGTCCCCTTAAAATTTCAAACCTTGTTGGAAAGGAGTCTCTAGACCTTCCCTACATTTTTTTTCCTTTTAAATTTAACCTATATAACATTAATTATTTAATGATTATTTAATGATTATTTACTACATCTGTAAGACACTTGAGGGGAAGAGGAGAACAAAACATTCCCAACTGGTTTTCCTGTTTGTTTTAAACTAAGGAAGTTCTTGGGTTAACCATCATATACGGTGTGTGTGTGTGTGTGTGTGTGGGCGCGCATATATTATATAAAAAATATATAAGCTTCCCTGTGGCTCAGTTGGTAAAGAGTCTGCCGCAATGCGGGGGACCTGGATTCGACCCTTTGGGGTCTGGAAGATCCCCGGAAAGAAGAGAATGGCAACCCATTCCAGTTATTCTGGCCTATAGAGAATTCCATGGACAGAGAAGCCTGGTGGCTAAAATTCTATAAGTTGCAAAGATTGGATATGACTGAGAGACTTTCACACATAAAATATACACTTTTATTTTCCACCTTTGATTTTTTACAAAAGTTACCCAAAAAATTACTAATTTTCTCCCAATTAAAACTCTCTCCAATTTAAAGCCCTCTTTATCTGGCCACTAATGAATATATATTTAATAGTACTCAAACCAATCAGACGCAAGAGCTTCCCCACAAGAAGAGGGGTGGATGCTGCCTAAAAAAAGACCCTAAGAGAGTTTCCTCCCAAAACAGTCCAAGAAAGTAAAGGCCTTCATTATACAGGCTGGCACAACGAAAGCTAATATGACCAAAAAAAAAAAAGCCTGAGAGATTGGCTGCCAAATGTACACTATACCTGTACATTTTGGATGACAAAGACCAAATTTTCAAAACATAGCTACAAAAACATGCATGCACATGCACGCGAACACACACACCAACACACACACACACACACACAATGCTGGCAGATCAAGTAGAACTTTTACATTTCAAAGGCACAGGAAGAGAAACACAAGTTCCCCCAAAGGGCTTTTGTTTTATTTAAGGGTTCAATATTCTGAAAAGATGCTTTCATCAAGCTGGCTTTTTAATTTAACTGTGATACAAAAAAAGAGCCCCTGGCTAGGGTATTTGTGGAGGCTGGCAATCTTTTTGTTCCTTTTTGTCTTGTTTTGAAGCTTTTTTCCCCCATTCAGAGGTTGATTTGTTGAAATAAAAATTGCTAGTGTAGCCAATTTAAGGAAAAATAACAGGCCGGTCTTCCCCTTAATTACCATCCAATCCTACTCAGGTTTCTTTCAACTGAAGATGAAACTGTTGCGGGAAGGGGGACCCCTTCCGGGGCGTGGAAGTGGCTCTTATCTAACACTCTGAAATGGATTGTCCGGGGAGACACATGTGCTGACAAAGCAAGAGACTTTACTAGGAAGGGGCGTGCGCGCGGAGAGCACAGGTGGGGGGACCCAGGAGGACTGCTCTCCACGTGGCTCCCCACCCTTCGGGTTTCTTGGTGATGGGGTATAGTTTCCCGGTTGTCTTTAGTAAATCACCCTTACTCAAGTCCCTTCCTGCTGGTGCATGCATCACTCAGCCCAAGAGGGATGCCAGAGAGGATTCGGGAGGTGGTCAGACATTGGTGTCTCCTTTGACCTTTCCTGAACTTTCTGCTTGTGGTGGCTTTTAGTTCCGTTTCCTTACCAGGACCTCCTGTCATAAAATAACTCATAAATGGTGGCTTTTGGGGCCTGGCCGGGGGCGGTTCAGTCCCGTGTGCTTCCCCTAACAACTCCCCCCTGAGAGACTTCATACTCAAGATACTTCTTGGAACTGGAGTGGAGTCTCTTTCTTCTGTAACTTCTTCGTAGTGTGCATGAGCAGGACCTGCCTAGCAGAGCAGAAGGGCCCCTTAAAACCTCAGTCAGGTATTCTTTGCCTGAAACCAGCATTCATCCTTAAAATACAATTTAGCTTTAAACGTTGGCCCCCGTCAGAGATGAACAGACAGGACCAAAAAGGAGGCCTAAAAGATGGTGGTCATCACTGGGCCCCAAAAACAGAAGGCAGCATTTGGGTGAGGGCTGCAGGGGAAAGTGACCTTGTTTTGATTGGTTTGGTGGTAAGGCAACAGAGAGGTTCCGGGAAACTTGTGCTCAACCTGAAGTTACCATCCTCCACCCGGTGGGGGGCCCCCGTTTTTGCAGAAGACTCAAAGATATTGTTATATTTGCGTATTTCTTGAGTAGGAACCAGGACCCTGCCTCAAGGTTGTACCCCAATAGATTGTTCCTCTGTTTCTGTATCCCCTTGCTTCCTTGATTAGCAACTGTTTAAATCTACACTTTGGAACTCAGGGAAGGTCAAGGAGGCTGAATGAAGCCTAGATCCTGCAGACAAGAAATGGAGAACACAGAACAGACTGTACTCTAGAGTCCCATGGAGTCCTGCTCAGTTTTAATTAAGGTAACTGGGCAACTATGACTGTGCTAACTTCCTGTCAAAAATGGGGCATAGGACTGGGCCCCAGCTGAGAATAGACATTGAATTGGAAGTATTCCTGAGTTCCAAGTGCAGATCTGAGTCTAATATCATTTAAAAACTCAAACCCTTTTCAAGCATTTTGGTGTAACAGACCCAATTAAAGTAGTTGGAGGGGTGACAACTGGGAAATTTTTAAAAACTAAATAAATCTCATTTGTTTTTGGAAGAATAGGCCTGAAACCCAGTCTGACCCGGCACTTCAGGAGGGTTTTAGCCAGTAGCCATTGCCTAGTTTTATAAAAAGTAAGGTTGCAGTTTACTAGCTGCCACCAACATTGTTCTGAGAAAAGGCTGTATCCGAGTCTGATACAAATCAGAAAATGCAAGTGTTTAGCAAATATAAGGTCTAGTCTGAAATTACACCCATAGAATCACCTAGCTATTCCTTGATGTCTGAACCATAGTGCTCTATTTTGCTTTTTAATTGTAAAATTCTCCTTAATAGCTGAAGCAGATGTCACCATTAATGATGTCATGTTTCTCTAGGTATGAGAAGATGCAAGAAATGGACTCACAAAATCTTCTCCTGAAAAGATCCAACTACCTGAAGCCTATTCTGCCAGTTTTTCCCAAGCAGAGTGCCTCATTCCTGATTTCCACCCTGAACTCCTTTCGGGGGAGTTGAAGGTCAGCAGCTGCATGGGCCATGATTTAATCTTTGTACAGGTAGATGGCAAGTGCAGTTTTCAGTTGGCAGGCCCCCTTCTGATTAAACTATGACCATGATTTTAAGGGGCTTTTTCATGACCATTCATCCCATGGTGCTGAGAATGTCCTTTCTCAAGTCTGTCAAAATTTCTCTGAACAGCCACTCAATGTCTATTACTGGACTAGGCCATAAAGCAGTATCCAAATTCTCTGGACCACCTGTCTTACTAGCCTCTTGGTCCAGGAAAACATTCCCCCCTTGTTGCTTCTTCCCCATCTAGAGTTAAAACTTTTTACCATCATCAGTCTCATACAGAACTATATATTATTTTATCAGGGGCCTCAGTCACACGTTTGTCAGTGTAGAAACAGCAAATTTGTAAAACAGGAAAAATACAAATAACATATCCAGCAGTATTAGTAAAGTTAATAAGAAAGACTTAAACTAAGAGCCTCCCATTGTCAGATGTAGCCCAGTATATCCCAGGTCATCTGACTTAGTTCTAACTCTGTACAATCTATTATCTTCCAAGGGGAAATTATATATTGGCAATGTCTAAAATGGCACAATAGCCCAGTTTTTTTAGTGTTACTATGATTGATTATGCCCTTAGTATGATTTAATTAATTTAATCTCCAACACGAGAGGAGATTTTAAACCTTAAATTAGACATCAGCGCTGGTTGTTATCTATATAAATCCCATTCCCTAATTGTGGGAGATTTTTTTCCCTTTGCTACAAACTTTGCTTGTTTAGCTAATGGAATTGGAGTTTGGAGTAAGAGAAGGAAATAGAAGAAGAAAGACTTCAAATTTAATGGTCAGTAGTGGTGTCAGAGCAGCATTATTAGATTGGCCAGGTGATGGCATTCCATTCTAGCAATATCAGTAGTGACCTGAATATTACTTATAATTTTTCTTAAAGTAAATTTTCACAAGGCCAACTAGCTAGAGCCTTGGAATAGGAGAAATTCACCAAGGAAACCCAGAACTGGACACCAGGTAATTGGCCACAAACACACCAAACAATTGGATTGATTTCATAAAACTAGCAGTAGGAATCAACCCTACAGGATAGAAAAGCCATTGATTTATATGCAAAGGTCTAAAAAGTCACAATGAAAAAAAAAAAAAAACAAAAACATTATAAACTAGATCATGTGTATGCAGGTCTATAGCATCTTGGCAAGCTGGTCTTCCTGATGACTGTCATCGTCTTCTCGTCCTGGTGTAGCACAGTGTTTCTCCTCTGTTTGATGCGCCACTTTAAGGTGAGATCAGGTCAGCGAGTGTCCTCTCTATAGAACTAAGTCCAGGGTTAGGGGCCTTTAGAAGTGGAATCTAATCTAAGGAGTCAGTTTCCCTTCAGTTCCCCTGTGCTATGAGCCAGTGAAGTAGCACATTATTTAACAGGTCCTTCCATCCAGGTTTGGAGAACAAGCCCCATTAATATATGTCTTTTTCCAGTACTGATTGCAGAGCTTAATGAAGCATCTGATCTTTTATCCCATAGATAGATTACTGAGATAAGCTTCAGAAACAAACTTAGGGTGCATTTTTTAAAGAATCCAATTAAATTTTTAATATTAACTATCGCATAATAGCCAAAGAACTATCCAGGAAATGACATCTTACAGTTTTACAGATCTCCATTAACAAAGACTGGGATTTAAAACATTCATTGAAACTAACATCTTTTTTCTCCCTGAAATCACCATCATTTTTTACCAAATGTTAACCAAATTAAGACTTTAGTTATGTGATTGTAAGGTATGGTCTCCAATAAACTTGGCTTGATGATTGTATATAACCAATAACACATGATCATTAGACCTTTTTGCTTCTTGCTGAAATTTTTGTAAGAGTCTCAGACTGAAACTTTTTAAAGTTAAAACCATGTAGGACTAGGAAAGTCACTGCCAAAAGGCTTATCACAGATGTTGCTCTTACAGAGTGCTCTTCTTATGTTCTCAAAGTTCCTTGAGATTTCTGTACCTGTTAGTGAGATAACCTTGCTAACCTACCTGACAAAATTACTGGAAAAACCTAGGAATATTTCTAATCTCTGGAGAGAGTCAGAACAGAGAGAAGAATCTAATTGTTTTGTTGTGTAACATTTTAATTTCTTACCAAATTACCTGTCACAATCAGTTGAGGGGATAGTTTTCCTACTCCCATGAAAAACAGATTCAAAACTCGTAATATTGTTTTCAGATGGAAACTATAAAAATTTATAAGCAAATTACACTGGTTCATTCTGGAGGTGCCTTCTGTTAACTTTTGTGAAGTCATGAGTTTTTCCCATTTAGAATACCAGGACATAGCAGAATGTTAGGAGTATCTATATTTAGTAATATTTACCCTACATTATCACACCATGTAGAGGATCTTATGATGTCCATTTTGATCATATTTTCCATGTAATTTAACCAACCAAATAAGCACAGTTAGTTTAATATCTCTCTTTGGAATGTTGTTTAGCAGGGACCGCTGTAACAGCAACCCATAAGTTAGCTACGAGATCAAAAGAATTTGATTTAGAAAACTTTTTGTAAAAAAAAAAAAAATCGGTCAACTAGTTTTAAGAAACATTCCAATGCATATTTAGACGATACTAAAGCTGATAGAGAGGTGTATCATTTAGCCTTGCTGATATGTCGTACAATGGGCATAATGTACTGGAGGCCTCAAGGTCAAGTGAAATGTCAACTACAGCCATCTTTGGACCTAGTTTGGCGCTAAACCAGTTTTCCTATGGGCTGAGTCATGTCACTAACAAAAATGCCATTTATCCAGAATCTAAGTTATATCCAATTTTAGAAATATTTGATAATGATATAACTCTTTTCCAGTATTTTTTTTTCATTACTTTCTCTACTGAGAAATCACATCTTAGTTCTCCATAATTTTCACTACAATAGAGAAGTTATCATTATCCTTGTTTGACGAAATTTTGTAACCAAATACACTTCTTATTTGACCCACTAGTAAAAACTATGGTAGAATTGAAGTACTATATTCATGTTTCTAAATACAATGTCTATGTTACCAGGGCATTAATTTAATACTGAGATATTTCCCCAGTTTCACATGATACCTGGAATTCATAGTGGTTTTAATAATTTAGAAATTTTTATTTGATTTGTAAGTGCTTACTATTTTAAAACCAATTAAAATAGTGCTCATTTACAAATTAACTCAAAAATATTATCCTGAAACAAAGACATATTGGAGACCACACATATTCAGACAGATACAATGCAAAAGCTTCCATTTTCTAAGCTCTAGTCACATGAATTTAGATATTACACTATAAAATTCACTAGTTTATAAATAACAGTTGGAATAAATAAAATTTAAAGGCTTCTTCCCATTTTTCCTCCAGTCTCAGGAGTTAGAGATGGTCAAGATAAGTATTCTTGAGAGCCCTGGTCTCGAAGGGCGGCAGGGAAAAAAACCAAGTTCAACAAACATGGGGACAAGCAGGTCAAACGGCAAACAGGGACCAGACAAAGCAAACATGGCCATCGACAAGTCACTAATACAGAACACAAATGTAAAAACACACACATAGACCTGCGCAGTCCTCATTAGACACTGCCTTTAAATACCAAGATTACATTCTCTCAGAAAACCTCCTATAGAGACACAGAACTTCAGATCCAAGTTCTAACAGAGCAAATGAAAAATATCTCTAGGTTCTTTGAAGATTTCTACAAGGGAGGACAAGGAAACCAGGTGTGAAATAAGAGGGGGAGGAGGCATAAAGGCGTGGCCTTACAGATGTCTCCTGCCACCTTGCGAATCGATATCCCAGGCAAGCGAATGGGACCTTACCCTCGGGCCTCCCAGGAGAAAGAGGAGGACAGGAACGCATCCCTAGGCCATGTTCAGAAACCAGACCTAGAACAGAAACCAGAATTCGAAGTTCTCTGCCAAGAGGAGGTGATCAGGTCTCCAATCACTCAAGCTCATCGGCTGAGTCTCTTCAACCAGATTCCTGCATCCAGGAAGGGGGACTAGAAAAAAAAAAAAGAAGGAAAAAAAAAAATAGTAGGATGGAGGACAGGGTTAAAGAGAGAAAGACTCAGATGGAAGGGGATGAGAGGTCACTAAAGTCTATTCTGTTACCTTACCCGGATCGGGGGACAGTCACCATTTGTTGCAGGAAGGGGGGAACCCCTTCCAGGGCATCAAGTGGCTCTTTGTCTAATCAGACGGAAAATGAATTGTCTAAGGAGACACATGATGCCTGATTAAAGCCAAGAGATTTTATTGGCGGGAAGGGGGTGGCACCCAGGCAGAAAGCAGCAGGGTGAGGGGGACCCAGGAGGATCTGCTCTGCCACAGTCCATCAAGGTTTTTGTTGATGAGGATTAGTTTTCAGGTATGTTTTTAAGGCCAATCATTCTGTGGACTCAGGAGTCGCTGTCCTCGTGAGTGCACTCAGGTCATAAGATGGATGCCAAGAGAGAAGGGATTCTGGAAGTGGTCAGACACATGGTGTCTCCTTTTGACCTTTCCTGAACTCTTTCCCCAGTTTGAGTTGCGACTTAATTAGTTCTGTGTTCACTTACCCAGTGGGGCGAGGCATAGGCTCACACCCCTTAACAGAACACCCCGCTCCTGTCATAAAAACAACTCATGCCAAATGGTTACTAGCGGTGCCTGGCCAAGGTGGTTGGTTTCGCAGTCAATGAGTGGCTCTCCCCTAATCAAAACCACTTATTGGGTCTAAACTAAGACAGGAGTTCTTCCCAGTCTTTCCACTGGTATCTCCTCGGTTGTCTTTCCGCTAATAGAAGGGAGTCCACGCGGGCAATATCTTTCAAAAGTGTTATGATGCCGCCAAAATTAAAACTCAGGGTCAATCAAACCAATAATCTGCGATATCTAAGAACAAGGAGACTCCACCCATAGTTTATCTGGACTCCTGAGGAGGTGGAGGCCTCCTCCACAAGAGGCCTCTACCTGGATCTGTCTCCTCCTCGTAGAGTTCAAGCCAAGGAGAGAAGTCCTGATTTGGCTCTCTTTGTAGTTGGTGGCAAAACTGTTGATCCAAAAAAAAAGGCACAACCTGAAAGATAGGAATTATATTTTATTTAGCAGACTATTGAGGGACTTCAAGCTCAGGAACAGCTCTCAGATAACTCTGAGGAACTGCTCCCCAAGAGGTAAGGCAGGGGCCAAGGATCATTATAGATCCACAAAGACCAGGTAGTCAGAACACCGAAAGATTACTGTTTTTAATTAAAGAAAACCAGATACGTCAAGTCAATGAATTTAGCACTTTTTCTGTGTATGGGAAGATCCAAAAGAGTCTGAGCTGACTGGAAATCACTCTTGGATATGCACTCAAGGGCTTCCCAGGTGATGCTAATGGTAAAGAACCTGCCTGCCAATTGCAGGAGACACAGGAGACCAAGGTTCAATCTCTGGTTGGAAAAGATCCCCTGGATAGGATAGGGCATTGGCAACTCCACCCTCCAGAATGCCTCTTCCCTGGAGAATTCCACGAGCAGAGGAGAGCCTGGCCAGCTACAGTCCATGGGGTTGCAAAGAGTTGGGAGAGACTAAACACTTCCACTTCTTCCGCTAACTAGGCCAGTATACTATCTGTCCCCATCCCCGAGTTCCCTCCTTGGGCTCAACTGTGGGACTAGTGACTGTAGTGGCTTGATGGCTGCAACAATCTTTTACCTACTGATACAGCAGGTGATATTTTTCATTCACAGCTACTTTAGAAGGAATATGAGATGAATGCAAAAGTCCAGAGAATGATTGTCTCTTGGTGAGGAAGTGAGGTGCTGGAATTCAGGGATCATGGGGGTGGGGGCTTCTAAGGTACTGATAATGTTCTATTCCTTAGCTGAGCAATAGGTTAAGTGGTATTCATTTTATTTGTTTACTGTTGTTATTTAGTTGCTAAGTCATGTCAGACTCTTTATGCTTCCATGGACTGCAGCCCACCAGGCTTGAGCCAAAGGGATCAATCCCACATCTCCCGCATTGGTAGGCAGATTCTTTACCACTGAAACCATCAGGGTTTGTTAATTGTACATATATCTTTTATGTACTCTTCTGTAACATGTGATAAAACTTCTACAGTTTTAATCATAGAATAAAGTAGGCAAGAATGAATGAGTAGAGGCTCGGAGTCAGACAAATCCAAGCTCTGCTCTCCACTACCTGGAATGTTAGTGAGGACAGGGTAACCCACTCAGGTATTTTTCCATGGTGCAGAATCCTGAGGACAGAGAAGCCCTGGGGCAGGCTACAGTCCATAGGGTCACACAGAGTTGGAGACGACTGAAGTGACTTAAGCATGCAAGCATGCGGCTTGGAAACCTCAGAGATGTTTCTCTGCACTCCGAATGCAGTTCAGCATTTTTGTTGTTTATAAATTGGGAATAACTAAATGCAGCATAGTTGTCAAGTCTCAGCAGAAGTTGGGATTCGCTGCAGGATAAGTAATAACAGGGAAGGCTAGCTCCTTCCCTCCCAGCAGCGGGGGAACTCAGCCTAGAGGGGACAACCAGATAGGAATTGAATGATGGCTGCTGTTTTTGAATCCCTGATCTCTCTTAAATGGACCATGACCATGACCGACCTCACTCTTTCAACTGTTTCTAAAAGGAAAAAACAAAACCCCGAAACACCAAACACTGGCAACATATGTAGCTAAGAAACCAAGTCAATCTTGTGGGTACCTTTGGGTGCAGAAGGGACAGCCAAGAACACAGGGGTCAGACGTGGCCACTCTGAATCGAGCTCTCAGGGGAACTCAGGCCTGGCTGGGTCCACTGTGGGGAGGAGTCTGTGCTCACAGGCAACACCTGGGAGGGGAGGAGGGAAACGAGGAGCAGAGAGAGCCAGCCGACAAGGGCGGCGCGGGGTCTCCGGGCAGACCCTGGGCAGTGGGCCCCTCCTGCTTCCCTCTGCAGGCTCTTTCTAACCACACCCCTCCCTCCTCCAGACTCCTCACTCCCATCCCGGTCCTGCGAGGCCGGGCCCCTCAGCCTGACGCGCCCACCTCTGCGTCCTCAGCCTCTTTCACTTCTAACCCCAACCCTAGGAAGTACCCCGCGCTCCCCTGCCCTTCACGACCCCGTTGCCTTCAGTGATGTCGTTCCCCTGCTCCACCAGCACAGTGTGAGTGGTGGGACTCCGTCCACTTGAAGACTGTCCCGTGCATTGGCAGCTGATTTGACTTTGCCTTGGTGTGGGGGCTGAGAGCAGATGAGCCAAGATGTCACGGTCAGGCTCTCTGTGCCTCCCCACCGCGGCCTACCTTGCCTCTGGCCTCACCCTTTGTAACCTGTAACAGCTGGAATGACTTATAGCACTGCGTTGGTCCGTCCCGAAAAGTGTTCCCTTGGTCACGGGTGCTGTGTGTGGTACGCCTGTAATGTGAGCCGGCACTCACGAATGCCATGGCCGCTGCTGATGGGGCTACCGCATGGAGGACATCATGCGTTGTGTTACATGGGGCTGTTTTCTGGGTAATTATGGTGCGATGTGGTTAGTTGCAGCTGCTGCGTTAGCCAGGAGAGAAGGATCATGTCTGTCAGTTCTACCGTCTCGAGTCTTCTTCCAGCCTCTTAGCTCCACACCCTTTCTATCCGGGGTTCAGGTGAACAGTGTGAACAGGAGAACAATGGCAGCATAGCAGGATCAGCATTACACTTGGAGCCTGACTATCATGCTGAAGACTTCCTGTCAGGCCTTGCCCGACCCTAGAGGAGGCCCCAGCACCGGGCAAGTATCAGGGCTCGCCCCACCCCGCCTGTCCGCCCAGCCAGGAGGTTCCAACCCCGGGGCCCTGCCGCAGCTACGTGGAAATGGGCTGTGAATAACCTGCAGGGAGGCCACTCTGTGCTCTGCCCTGAGGCTGCGAACTTCTGCTCTCCGACCTAGTGGCCCAGAGAGGCTGCCGTGGCCCCGTGGGAGGTGTTTTGTGCGGGAGAGAGGCTGGGCCCAGCGAGGGCGCGCCCCCAGCCTGCGCCCCGGGGGAAAGACCCGGCTCCAGAGACCGTCGCCCCACCTGGGTGCTGGGGCTCAGGGGGGCAAGGGCCATGGGGTCAAGTATCCCCTGGCACCCAGGAAGGTGTGGAAGGAAGGCAAGGCCGGGGACGGTGCTAACCTCAGCCTCTAAGGAAGCAGGCGCGGGGCACGGCTTGGGTTCCCACACGGCCTTAAAGGGCACATTGTTCAGTTCAGGATACTCCAGTACCAAGTGTGTCCTCATCCACACTTTGCCCAAATCTCCCGTCTCACTCTCGGAGGCAGCAGGGGGCTGGAGGGCTCATCTTCCCCGGTGCGGGGGAAGGAAATAGGCAGGAGAGGAAGGAGGAAGGGAGGGAGCGGAAGGTAAGGGAAGGGTAGGGGGGAAGGAAGGAGGAAGGAAGGGGAGGGGGGGGGAAGGAGGAAGGGGGGAAGGGGGGAAGGGGGAATGGGAATGTGAGGCGGGGAAGGGGAGGAGGGGAAGAAAGGCGGTGGAAGGGGGGAAAGGGAGGAAATAGAGGAAAACATGATAATCCAGCCCAAGAAGAAAAGGAGAGACAGACGGAATTAGGATTTCCCCTACCTGTTTTTTGCAACATACTAACCAAAGGGCTCCAGGGAGGAAATGGGAATTTGAATCAGCCATGTAACATTTCACCCGCAGATAGCTCAGGCCTTGTCCTGGCCACACTTAGCTAACCAACATGTGTTTGCTCAAAGCTGCGAACAGTGAGAAGTTACATTTCTAACAAAATCACCATTTACCTTAACGAGTCTTGATGATGTATGTCTCGTCCCACCCCTCTATTGTCCCCTTTGAGTTCTTCTGCCACTTATACAATTCTCTTTTTTATCTCATCTGTTTTCTCTCTACTGTCTCCCTCCAGCTTTCTTTCTCCCGCATCAAGTCCACCTAACACCCAGGAATTCATAGTTGGACAGGTTTGCATTTAATCAAACTCTGCATATTTTGCCCATCATAAGGCCACACCAAAGACTCCTTTGTTTTCCTCCGTTATTTTCCCCTTGATGCCTTATCTTCCACTGTCCTACAGAGGTAGGAATACATATTATTTAATCTATGTTTTTCTAGTCCACTTTCTGTTTTCAAATACAGTGTTGTTTTGAGATTTAAATACATAAAAGAACTGTCATAATTTTATCCCATTGTTTGCCTTTGGGGAAAGACTGAAGGGGGGGAAAAAGGGGACAACAAGGATGAGATGAATGGATCCCCC
>JAJLRB010005248.1:0-18222 GCA_020976825.1 Odocoileus hemionus | reverse complement strand
GGATGAGATGCTCTGATGGCATCACTGACTTATCGACATCAGTTTGATAAAACTCTCGGAAGTGTGGTGAGGTCAGGAGGCATGGTGTCTAGCCGATTCATGGTCACAAGAGTTGGACATGACTGAGAATATTGATACTGAACTGAACTGGAAAAAGAAATTCATGCTAGTCTTACTGTTGCACTTCAAACTGCCAAAGTTAGGCCAGGGTGAAGTGACCAGTGCTTAGTTAAGAAGGGAAAGGCTTAACTTCTGTATAACAAGGTATTTTTAGAAGAAAAAGAGATTACATTCACATAACTTATTACAGTATATTATTATTTTTCTATTTTTATATTACTGTTAATCTCTTACTGTGCCTAAGTTGTGAAAAAACACTTTATCAAAGGCAAATGTATGTACAGGAAAAAGCAGGGCCATGTCCAGGTCAGTGCTACCCATAGTTTCAGGCAGCCAGTGGGGGTCTTGGAATACATCCTCCCTGATAACGGAGGGCTGTGCTTGCATGCTAAGCTGCTTTAGTCATGTCAGTAGTGTCCTACTCTTTGCAACGCTATAGTCTGTAGCCTGCCAGGCTCCTCCATCCACGGAATTCTTCAGGCAAGAATACTGGAGTGGTGCCGTGCCCTCTTCTAGGAATTACTCTAAATTGCATAAAAGACATATACACAGGGAAAGAAGATATAAAACTGTCCTCCTTGCAGATGGCATTTATTATATAATTTCAATGATTTAAGAACAATAAGTACTTGTAAAACATTAATTCAGTGAGGTCAATACATAAAATCCAGTTGCATTTCTTCTATACTCTATCTTTAAGTTTTTTATTGGTTGACCTGAGTATTATAATTTAACAGCTTATACAACTTATACAACTAGACTTATACAACAGTCTAGTTCAGATTATACTAGTTGAATTTTGCTCATTAGACATTGTTTCCTTTAGTTCCTTATATTAAAATAGCTGCTTTGAAGTGTCATCTAGTAAAAAATTCAACATCTGGGCTTGCTTAAGGATCTCATTTCTATTGACTGTTTTTTAAAAATTTTGTATGGGCCATATTTCCTTCTCTTTTTCTATTTTCCCCTGCTAAATAAATTTAATGAAATAAAATTTTTCTCTGAAGTATCTTATTTCTCTAGTTCTTGAATATTTTGCTGTTTTCAGAAGCTACATTGAGCTTGATTATTTGAGTCAGCCATGAAAACACTTAACCATTTTTTATATCAGATTTAATGAGTTAGGTACCAATTATTGAACCACTTTCCAAAATTTTCTGTTTGTTGGTGTGAATTTGTCTTTGAAAAGACAATTTTCTCAATGTCTTGGCCACGAATAAGTGAAATTTAATAATTTATTTTTAAAAACATGTTCTTTTCTTTGGAAAAGAACAAGTGTTAAAACTAGGTATTTAGTATTCCATGTTCATTATCATTGATGCAATGGACATGAACTTGGGAAAACTCTAGGAGATGGTGAGGGACAGGAGGGCCTGGCATGCTGCAGTCCATGGGGTCACAAAGAGTCAGACATGACTCAGAAACTGAACAACAAAAACATCTAATTTTCTAGATGTTTTTGAATTGTTATATTTAATAGTTTAAAAGATGTGTAGTGATTGGAACTGATGACTAGTTTACTGACAAAGTCACACTTTATTTAGATATTCAGTGATTTTTTTTCCATTGAATTAACTCATGAGTTCATTTATTCTACTTAAATATGTCATTTCTCATAATCTAAGTCAAGGCCCCTTTGCCATTTTCCTCTGGGATCATTGTTATACGCCTGTCCATTTGATCCACTGTTTCTTTTATTTTTTCCTAATCATTCTTATTCATTTTGTACCAGTTTTCTTCTAAACCTTTTACGCCTCAAATTATAAAACTTAGATTTATTTTTTTAGTGCTAATAATACATTTATTTTCCAATATTTGAGTAAATTTATTATCTGTCCACAACCTACATACAAGTATGCACAAATGTAAGCTATTTCATATTCTCTCTGGCATCACAAACATTTGAGTAGTTCTCTCATTATCCTTTTTGTTTGTGTGCTTTTTAACTAATCTATGACTGGTATGCTTTCCCACCATCTCAGAAAACTTGAACAACTTCCTTCAAATCCAGCTCTTATACCACCACTCAACTCAAAATTTTACCTGTTAGCTCTCATCTCTGCAATTTACTATTCATATTTATTTTACAATTTAACTGTAAAAGTTTGCACTGTACTAGTCACTGATTTCTTTAATTTTCATGGCCTGTTATATTAATCTTTTTGGTCTGAAACTTCAAAATAGCATAAACATGTAAGTAGTTTTTAGTCTTTCATATTAACCAGCATAGTACTGAGCTCTGAAATTAAATACTTGTTGACTGTTTCTTCCATTTTTTATATAGTTGAATTATAGTGTTATCAATTGATGAGATTAAATATTACTTGATAGATTATCTCACTCTCCATAAATTGGTTGGACAGGTTATTCAGTCAGTATGCTAATTGTAGACCAATGGGGCAAGTCACCACATGATTAACTGCCAAGTAGTGGGAAAGTTGGAGAAGACTCTTGAGAGTCCCTTGGACTGCAAGGATATCCAACCAGTCCATCCTAAAGGAGATCAGTCCTGAATATTCATGGGAAGGACTGATGCTGAAGCTGAAACTCCAATACTTTGGCCACATCATGCGAAGAGTTGACTCAATGGAAAAGACTCTGATGCTAAGAGGGATTGGGGGCAGGAGGAGAAGGGGACGACAGAGGATGAGATCGTTGGATGGCATCACCGACTCAATGGATATGGGTTTGAGTAGACTCCGGGAATTGGTGATGGACAGGGAGGCCTGGTGTGCTGTGATTCATAGAGTCGCAAAGAGTTGGACACGACTGAGTGACTGAACTGAACTGAACTGAACTGAGTGGGAAAGTACCTTCCTGCCAGTGCAGGAGAAGTAACAGATGCATATTTGATCCCTGAGTCAGGAGGATACCCTGGTGGATGGTATGACAACCTGCTCCAGTATTCTTGCCTGGAGAATCCCATGGACAGTGGAGCCTGGCAGGCTACCGTCCATACAGTCACCAAGAGTTGGACATGACTGAAGCAACCTAGCAAGCACACATAGTAGAATAGTAGGACATATCATTGAAAAAATATTCCCAAGGTACACATTCTTCAGAAAAGTATAAAATTAACATGTGAACATCTATGATTTTAAGAATGTAGCATTTGTTGCTAAGTCATGTCTGACTCATTGTGACCCCATGGACTGTAGTCAGCCAGTATCCTCTGTTCATGGAATTCTCCAGGCAAGAATACTGGAGTGGGTAGCCATTCTCCTTCTGGGGATCTTTCTGATCCTGTGATCGAACTCAGTCTCCTGCATTGCAGGTGAATTCTTTACCCCATCTGAACCACAAGGAGCCATAAGAATGTAGAGTATGGATAATTATAGATGCACAGATAACAAGTTATGGTTCTGAGGCTTTCCAAAACATTAGTCTTTGGTAATCAGTACAGCAATTGAATTTAAGTGAATCTGGGTTGTCAGGTGCACTAAGACAGTTCCAAAAATAGCTATTATTGTCATATGAAATAAGGAAAATTAGCTTTCGTGCATTAGGAAAAACAGCTGTATGCATCAAACCTAATTGGAGATTGCTTTAACTATTTTGTTGGAAATAGTTGTAGGAATTCATTACATCATCTGTGACATCTGTTGTTATAAGAAGTGGCATCTGGTTGCAAGATCACTGGTCTGGTATAATTACACAATTTTTTTCTTTTTCATGTCTTTAATATTGGTGAATTGTGGTATTGGATATATGACATATTTTTAAATGAGTATTTTTTTAAAAAAATACATGAGTACAAAATCATCTATGCATTTTAACCTTCTGTTTAGCTTTCCTTTTACTAGGACCTGACTGAGCAGTGTTTGAAAAGAGGTATTATCTGTCATCTCAGAGCATTTCAACTATAGGTAATAGAAAACAATTACCCACTTCTCGAGGAATGAGGAAGTCATTTCCTCGTAAGATGTCCAGAAGTAGGGCAGTTCCAGAGTTGGTTATTTCAACAGATCTGGAGTGTTATAGAATACCCTTCACCCCTTCATTTATTAATTCACTCATGTATTCACTCAACACATGTGTTCTAAGCACCTATTTATATCAGCCTGCTTCTATTTTTTTTTCATTAAAATGCTCTTTATTCTTTTTTTTCAAGTACAATGAAGTTATATTTCAATAACTTTAAACAAATTAAATATGAAAGAAAAAAATCAGTTTAACTTATTTACTAAGTTTCCCAGTGCAATGTGTGTTGATGAATAGCAGCATTTGTGGAGCTTACATTATTAATGAAATATCCTTAAGTGTACTGGTAAAGAAAATGCCTAGATATGAAAATAGTTGATATGGCTTATGATTGTAAATTAGACATAGTTTTACTCTGTCTTCTGTGATACAACTGTTATGGATAACTAATAGTATGTTCTAAAACATTATCACTTTGGCTATTTTCATTTCATTCATTATATTATAATTATAGTGAAGTTGATCTAAACTGAGTACTCAAATACTTAAGCCTTTTCACCCAAAGATAAATGGATGAATCTCTGTTCTGTGAAGGGAGCCTAAGCAACTAATTTTTGTATTTATTAACTTTGACAATGTTTGCTTTACCACCAATATATATTTATTTATTTATTTATTTTGTTTGTTTCTATAACTTGGTTCTTTTTATTTTTTTTAATTTTTTAAATTTATTTATTTTAATTGGAGGCTAATTACTTTACAATATTGCAGCCTGCTTCTAAATATTTGGTTTGTATCATTGAATAAAACAGTTATAAATAATTGCCATGTGAAAATTATGTTCTCATTGTGGGCAGGTGATGAATAGTATACACTACTCACATTAAAAAAGTAATTTAGGATGTTAGAAAATAATAAAAGCTATGGGAAAAATTAATAGAGAAAGAAAGATGGAGAATGCTGAGTGTGAAATTTCAAGTAGCATGAGCAACCTTTGAGAAGGTGGCTTTTGAACAGTCTCGAAGACAATGATGTGGTTTGCCAAGTACATATCTAGGGGTGAAATCTAATTAGAGTTAACATCTAATGCAAAAATTCCAATGTAATATTGTGGCTGACAAGCTAGAAGAACTCTAAAGATGTCAAGAGGTTATAATAAAGTTGGCAAACAATAGAGCAAAAGAAGTCTAATTTAGAGAGGGAATCAGGACTTTGAAGTTAATTCTAAGTGCATTGGCTTTTTTATACAGTTTGGAATGCTAAATGATTGCCAACTTTTAATTAGGAGAATGGCATTAAATCATTCACTCTTTTAAAGGATCACTCTGGCTGCTATGTGGACTACACACTGGATGTTTGTAGAGCAAAATTAGAAGTAGTTTTCAGTAGCTCAGCAAACAAGGCGAGACTCACAGCAGGGAGCTGGTGGTGGTATAGTCAATGGAATCTGGGTGTATTTGATGGTAAAGGTGACAAACTTTTTAAACAGGTTTGAAGCATGTTTGAAAAAGAGAAATTTTATTATTAATAACTTTGATCATTAATGGTAATAGCAGCCCTTAAAAATACCATGATAATATATGCTTTATTACTCTGTTCTTCATAAAGTACTTCACACCTAGACATATAAATGTTATTCTTATTTAAAAAAATAAATCGACCAACCACTCAGGGATCATCTGCAAAATGATATGGAGTTGTTAATTACTTATAAAATCCATGCAAAATTTAAACACACAAATACCTTAAATAGTAACTGAAAATGAAATGATGCTTGAGTAAGCTCTCTATGTCCTTGTTTGCCGGATTGGTTACCAAAAAATATTTAAATGATTTTATGGTTTCTCATCATTCTGGATGTTTTAAATAGAAAATTTCTGGGAAAAACCATGTCACACAAACTTCATAAAATAAAATAAAACAAATAAAATTGCTTTATAATATATTTAACAATTCTCAGTTTATACCAAGAATTTCCCTTTCACTTTTATGTTTCACATTTATAACTTTCCCAAGGATCCACACTTTACTATAAGTTTAACTTTTTGATATTTTACTTCACTATCACAACTTAATTGCAATTCTATTTTTTATGTTTTTGACTTTAAAGAATAAATATCATGAATATTTTCAGATTTTCCATCCAATAATTCCTCTTCTAATGAATGGATTTATAGTTTATGTTTTTCTTAAATTAATAAATTACTGCACCATCATATTATTTGTGTGTATTTTCTGAAGACTATACTTTAAGAGACAATTAAATTTTCTATTTTTGATTCCTGAGATTGTTTGTTCCTGGATTACCACTTCTCATTTATTTCAGTATCACTTGCTACCCCAACCGAAATATGACATATGTGCTGCTCTTTTCCATTTCAAACACAAGTCCAATTATGTTAATTCCATGTTTAAAAGCCCCAAATAATATTTATTACACCTATGATAAATATTTTTTTTTTTTTTTTAATTTATTTTTATTTGTTGGAGGCTAATTACTTTACAACATTGCAGTGGTTTTTGTCATACATTGAAATGAATTAGCCATGGATTTACATGTATTCCCCATCCCGGTCCCCCCTCCCACCTCCCTCTCCACCCCATCCCTCTGGGTCTTCCCAGTGCACCAGGCCTGAGCACTTGTCTCATGCATCCAACCTGGGCTGGTGATCTGTTTCACCCTAGATATACATGTTTCGATGCTGTTCTCTTGAAACATCCCGCCCTCGCCTTCTCCCACAGAGTCCACAAGTCTGTTCTATACATCTGAGTCTCTTTTTTCTTTTTTTGCATATAAGGTTATCGTTACCATCTTTCTAGATTCCATATATATGTGTTAGTATACTGTAATGGTCTTTATCTTTCTGGCTTACTTCGCTCTGTATAATGGGTTCCAGTTTCACCCATCTCATTAGAACTGATTCAAATGAATTCTTTTTGATGGCTGAGTAATATTCCATGGTGTATATGTACCACAGCTTCCTCATCCATTCGTCTGCTGATGGGCATCTAGGTTGCTTCCATGACCTGGCTATTATAAACAGTGCTGCGATGAACATTGGGGTGCACGTGTCTCTTTCGGATCTGGTTTCCTCAGTGTGTATGCCTAGAAGTGGTATTGCTGGGTCATATGGCAGATCTATTTCCAGCTTTTTAAGGAATCTCCACACTGTTTTCCATAGTGGCTGTACTAATTTGCATTCCCACCAACAGTGTAAGAGGGTTCCCTTTTCTCCACACCCTCTCCAGCATTTATTGCTTGTAGACTTTTGGATAGCAGCCATCCTGACTGGTGTATAATGGTACCTCATTGTGGTTTTGATTTGCATTTCTCTGATAATGAGTGATGTTGAGCATCTTTTCATGTGTTTTTTTTTTGCCATCCGTATGTCTTCCTTGGAGAAATGTCTGTTTAGTTCTTTGGCCCATTTTTTGATTGGGTCATTTATTTTTCTGGAGTTGAGCTGGAGGAGTTGCTTGTATATATTTGAGATTAATCCTTTGTCTGTTGCTTCATTTGCTATTATTTTCTCCCAATCTGAGGGCTGTCTTTTCACCTTACTTATAGTATCCTTTGTTGTGCAAAAGCTTTTAAGTTTCATTAGGTCCCATTTGTTTATTTTTGCTTTTGTTTCTAAAATTCTGGGGTGTGGGTCATAGAGGATCCTGCTGTGATTTATGTCAGAGAGTGTTTTGCCTATGTTCTCCTCTAGGAGTTTTATAGTTTCTGGTCTTACATTTAGATCTTTAATCCATTTTGAGTTTATTTTTGTGTATGGTGTTAGAAAGTGTTCTAGTTTCATTCTTTTACAGGTGGTTGACCAGTTTTCCCAGCACCACTTGTTAAAGAGGTTGTCTTTTTTCCATTGTATATCCTTGCCTCCTTTGTCGAAGATAAGGTGACCATAGGTTCGTGGATTTATCTCTGGGCTTTCTATTCTGTTCCATTGATCTATATTTCTGTCTTTGTGCCAGTACCATACTGTCTTGATGACTGTGGCTTTGTAGTATAGTCCGAAGTCAGGCAGGTTGATTCCTCCAGTTCCATTCTTCTTTCTCAAGGTTACTTTGGCTATTCGAGGTTTTTTGTATTTCCATACAAACTGTGAAATTATTTGTTCTAGTTCTGTGAAAAATACCGTTGGTAGTTTGATAGGGATTGCATTGAATCTATAGATTGCTTTGGGTAGAATAGCCATTTTGACAATATTGATTCTTCCAATCCATGAACACGGTATATTTCTCCATCTGTTTGTGTCCTCTTTGATTTCTTCATCAGTGTTTTATAGTTTTCTATGTATAGGTCTTTTGTTTCTTTAGGTAGATATACTCCTAAGTATTTTATTCTTTTTGTTGCAATGGTGAATGGTATCGATTCCTTAATTTCTCTTTCTGTTTTCTCATTGTTAGTGTATAGGAATGCAAGAGATTTCTGTGTGTTAATTTTATATCCTGCAACTTTACTGTATTCATTGATTAGCTCTAGTAATTTTCTGGTGGAGTCTTTAGGGTTTTCTATGTAGAGGATCATGTCATCTGCAAACAGCGAGAGTTTCACTTCTTCTTTTCCTATCTGGATTCCTTTTACTTCTTCTTCTGCCCTGATTGCTGTGGCCAGCACTTCCAAAACTATGTTGAATAGTAGTGGTGAGAGTGGGCACCCTTGTCTTGTTCCTGATTTCAGGGGAAATGCTTTCAATTTTTCACCATTGAGGGTGATGCTTGCTGTGGGTTTGTCGTATATAGCTTTTATTATGTTGAGGTATGTTCCTTCTATTCCTGCTTTCTGGAGAGTTTTAATCATAAATGGATGTTGAATTTTGTCAAAGGCTTTTTCTGCATCTATTGAGATAATCATATGGTTTTTATCTTTCAATTTGTTAATGTGGTGTATTACATTGATTGATTTGCGGATATTAAAGAATCCTTGCATTCCTGGGATAAAGCCCACTTGGTCATGGTGTATGATTTTTTTAATATGTTGTTGGATTCTGTTTGCTAGAATTTTGTTAAGGATTTTTGCATCTATGTTCATCAGTGATATTGGCCTGTAGTTCTCTTTTTTGGTGGCATCTTTGTCTGGTTTTGGAATTAGGGTGATGGTGGCCTCATAGAATGAGTTTGGAAGTTTACCTTCTTCTGCAATTTTCTGGAAGAGTTTGAGTAAGATAGGTGTTAGCTCTTGCCTGAATTTTTGGTAGAATTCAGCTGTGAAGCCATCTGGTCCTGGGCTTTTGTTTGCTGGAAGATTTCTGATTACAGTTTCGATTTCCTTGCTTGTGATGGGTTTGTTAAGATCTTCTAATTCTTCCTGATTCAGTTTTGGAAAGTTATACTTCTCTAAGAACTTGTCCATTTCTTCCAAGTTGTCCATTTTATTGGCATAGAGCTGCTGGTAGTAGTCTCTTATGATCCTTTGTATTTCAGTGTTGTCTGTTGTGATCTCTCCATTTTCGTTTCTAATTTTGTTAATTTGGTTCTTCTCCCTTTGTTTCTTAATGAGTCTTGCTAATGGTTTGTCAATTTTGTTTATTTTTTTCAAAAAACCAGCTTTTAGCTTTGTTGATTTTTGCTATGGTCTCTTTAGTTTCTTTTGCATTTATTTCTGCCCTAATTTTTAAGATTTCTTTCCTTCTACTAACCCTGGGGTTCTTCATTTCTTCCTTCTCTAGTTGCTTTAGGTGTAGAGTTAGGTTATTTATTTGACTTTTTTCTTGTTTCTTGAGGTAGGCCTGTAATGCTATGAATCTTCCCCTTAGCACTGCTTTTACAGTGTCCCATAGGTTTTGGGTTGTTGTGTTTTCATTTTCATTCATTTCTATGCATGTTTTGATTTCTTTTTTGATTTCTTCTATGATTTGTTGGTTATTCAGAAGCGTGTTGTTTAGCCTCCATATGTTTGAATTTTTAATAATTTTTTTCCTGTAATTGAGATCTAATCTTACTGCACTGTGGTCAGAAAAGATGACTGGAATGATTTCAATTTTTTTGAATTTACCAAGACTAGATTTATGGCCCAGGATATGATCTATTCTGGAGAAGGTTCCGTGTGCACTTGAGAAAAAGGTGAAGTTGATTGTTTTGGGGTGAAACGTCCTATAGATGTCAATAAGGTCTAGCTGGTCCATTGTGTCCTTTAAAGTTTGTGTTTCCTTGTTCATTTTCTGTTTAGTTGATCTATCCATAGTTGTGAGTGGGGTATTAAAGTCTCCTACTATTATTGTGTTGCTATTAATTTCCTCTTTCATACTCGTTAGCGTTTGCCTTACATATTGCGGTGCTCCTGTGTTGGGTGCATATATATTTATAATTGTTATATCTTCTTCTTGGATTGATCCTTTGATCATTATGTAGTGTCCATCTTTGTCTCTTTTCACAGCCTTTATTTGAAAGTCTATTTTATCTGATATGAGTATTGCGACTCCTGCTTTCTTTTGGTCTCCGTTTGCGTGGAATATTTTTTTTCCAGCCCTTCACTTTTAGTCTGTATGTGTCCCTTGCTTTGAGGTGGGTCTCTTGTAGACAGCATATATAGGGGTCTTGCTTTTGTATCCATTCAGCCAGCCTTTGTCTTTTGGTTGGGGCGTTCAACCCATTTACATTTAAGGTAATTATTGATAGGTATGGTCCCGTTGCCATTTATTTTGTTGTTTGGGGTTCACGTTTACACCACCTTTCTGTGTTTCCTGTCTAGAGAAGATCCTTTAGTATTTGTTGAAGAGCTGGTTTGGTGGTGCTGAATTCTCTCAGCTTTTGCTTGTCTGTAAAGCTTTTGAGTTCTCCTTCATATCTGAATGAGATCCTTGCTGGGTAGAGTAATCTAGGTTGTAGGTTATTCTCTTTCATTACTTTAAGTATGTCCTGCCATTCCCTTCTGGCCTGAAGGGTTTCTATTGATAGATCAGCTGTTATCCTTATGGGAATCCCTTTGTGTGTTATTTGTTGTTTCTCCCTTGCTGCTTTTAATATTTGTTCTTTGTGCTTGATCTTTGTTAATTTGATTAATATGTGTCTTGGGGTGTTTTTGCCTTGGGTTTATCCTGTTTGGGACTCTCTGGGTTTCTTGGACTTGGGTGGCTACTTCCTTCCCCATTTTCGGGAAGTTTTCAGCTATTATCTCCTCGAGTATCTTCTCATGGCCTTTCTTTTTGTCTTCTTCTTCTGGGGACTCCTATGATTCGAATGTTGGGGCGTTTCACATTGTCCCAGAGGTCCCTGAGGTTGTCCTCATTTCTTTTGATTCTTTTTTCTTTTTTCCTCTCTGCTTCATTTATTTCCACCATTTTATCTTCTAACTCACTTATCCTATCTTCTGTCTCTGTTATTCTACTCATGGTTCCCTCCAGAGTGTTTTTGATCTCATTTATTTCATTATTAATTTGTAATTGACTTTTTTTTATTTCTTCTAGGTCCTTGTTAAACCTTTCTTGCATCTTCTCAATCTTTGTCTCCAGGCTATTTATTTGTAACTCCATTTTGTTTTCAAGATTTTGGATCATTTTTATTATAATTATTCTAAATTCTTTTTCAGGTAGATTCCCTATTTCCTCCTCTTTTGTTTGGCTTGGTGGGCTTTTTTCATGTTCCTTTAGCTGTTGGGTATTTCTCTGCCTTTTCATCTTGTTTAGATTGCTGTGTCTGGAGTGGGCTTTCTATATTCTTGTGGTCTGTGGTTCCTTTTTATTGTGGAGGTTTCACCCAGTGGGTGGGGTTGGACGATTGGTTTGTCAAGTTTTCCTGGTTAGGGAGGCTTGTGTCAGCGTTCTGGTGCGTGGAATTGGATTTCTTCTCTCTGGAGTGCAGTGGAGTGTCCAGTAATGAGTTTTGCGATGGGTCTTTGTGTTAGGTGTGACTTTGGATAGCCTGTATGTTGACACTCAGGTCTATGTTCCTGCGTTGCTAAAGAATTTGTGTGGTATGTCTTGTACTAGAGCTTATTGGCTCTTGGGTGGTGGTTGGTTTTAGTGTAGGTATGGAGGCTTTTGGATGGTCTCTTATTCCTTAATGTTCCGTGTAGTCAGGAGTTTTCTGGTTTTCTCAGGTTTTGGGCTTAAGTCTCCTGCCTCTGGATTTCAGTTTTATTCTTCCAATTGTCTCAAGACTTCTCCAACTATACAGCACTGATAATAAAACTTCTAGGTTAATGGTGAAAAGATTCCCCACTGTGAGAGACAACCAGAGAGATTCACATAGTTACATGAAGAATAGGAGAGGGAGGAAGGAGATAGAGGTAAGCAGGAGGAGAAAAAGGGGACTCAAGAGGAGAGAGACAGATCTACACAGTTATCTGTTCCCAAAGTGTTCTCTGTAGCCCAGACACCCACAAAGATTCACAGAATTGGACTGGGAAGAGAAGGGGAAAGGAGGAAATAGAGGTGTTCTGAGGTAGAAATCAGAGAGTCAAAAGTGGGAGAGTAATCACCACACTCCTAAATAGAAATGGGAACTGAATATTGGTTTCTTAAATGTCCAAAATTTATATCACATACTGAAAAACAAAGATTAAAAATCTAGTGTAGAGGTTAGACTCTTTGAAATACAATATTTAAAAACAAAAACAAAAACACCCAAAAAAATTAGAAAAGTATATGAAGTTTGGTTTAAAAATAGGGTTTCTCTCTTTTTTTTTTTTTTGGCAAGGTTATAGTGAAATGAAAATGAAAATGAAGGAATAATAGAGGAGTATTAGAGGACTTTAAAAGGAAATAGAAGACAAAAACAAGAAAAAAAAGAAAAAAAATTTTTTTTTCCTAATTAAAAAAATCGTAAAATATATGAAAATGAAAGTTGAGGAGTAATGGGGGAGTAATAGGGAATTTTAAAAGAAAATAAAAGAGAAAAAATAGAAAATATAAAAAAGGAAAGAAAAAAAATTTTTTTTTTCTTTCCTGATTAAAAAAAAAATCGTAAAAATATATGAACGTGTAAGTTGAGGAGTAATGGGGGAGTAATAGGGAATTTTAAAAGAAAATAAAAGAGAAAAAAAATAAAAAAAAAAAAAATAAAGAAAAAGGAAAAAAAAAAAATTTTTTTTTCCTAATTAAAAAAATCGTATAACTATATGAAAATGAAAGTTAAGGAGTAATAGGGGAGTAATAGGGAATTTTAAAAGATAATAAAAGCGAAAAAATAAAAACTAAAAAAAAAAAAAAAAAGGAAAGAAAAAAAAATTTTTTTTTTCTTGTAAATTAAAAAAAAAAAAAAAAAACCAAACAAACAAAAAAAAACATATATATCTAGGAATTCTCTGGAGTTGTTGCGGTCAGTGTAGGTTCAGTTCAATTTCAGATAGCTCCTCTTTCCAGCTTACACTTCTAGATATCTATAGGCCCCTTCAGGTGTAGTCGGTGTTACCTTCAGGGATTTTAGTCTGTTGCACCGGTCCTTTCTGAAGCGGTTCCCTTTGTTTGTTTTGGCTTCTCTTCGGTGTCTAATTTCCGCCCTGACACAGGCGGGCGGAGGTGATCTCTTATTTAGGTTCGCTAGTTCAGTTTAGTCCTGCTACGGGGAGGGCGGGGCGCTGCAGACAGACACCGCTCCGTGTGGCTAGCACTCGCCGGCCACACTGGGTTTGCCCCGCTCACGGGTGTCTGTGCTTTCGCCGTCTACACTGCTCAGGCTCCCGGCTGCTCTATAAGGAGCGGGCCCTGAGTTGAGTGCGGTTCCGGTTTTCGGTACTCCACAAAAGCGCGGATTCGGTTGCGCCTGCGTTTTGTGCCTTTCCTGGCCTGAGCGGCCCAGGCAGCCAGAGGCTTGGGCACACTCTCCACGGATGTGGCGCGCCTTTTCCCTCCGCGTCGAGCGGCCCAGGCAGCCAGAGGCTTGGGCACACTCTCCCACGGATGTGGCGCGCCTGGATGTGGCGCGCCTTTTCCCTCCGCGTTTTCCCTCCGAGCGGCCCAGGCAGCCAGAGGCTTGGGCGCAATCTCTCCGGTACGCCGCGCTTTTCCCCTCCGCGGCCGCGCTTTTCCCCTCCGGCCCCAGCGCGCGCCGCCAGTCGGGTCTCAGGAAGTCTTTAGATAGGAACCGGGGGCCTGTTTGCAGTGTGGGAGGGGGTGGCTTCTCAGGGGCTGAGTTTGCCCTTTTCCCCTTCCCCCTGCCTCCTACCTCCAGCGGGGACGGGCCGGCTCTTTTCAGGACTTTCTCAGTCCCTTTGTCTCACGAACCGCAGGCAGTGTGTTCCGGCCGGTTAATTTTGTCCCACCGTTTAAAGAAGCTCCCTCCGATTGCTCTCAGGGTCTTCAGGCCGGTCCTTACCCTAAGCAATGCCGCCCGCTCCTCTCCGTTTCGCCCCCGCTTGTTGCTGGCGGGTGCGGGCGTCTGGGGTACTTTTCTGCTGGGAGTTGCTTTTAGGCACGTAATCTGTGGGCCTTGTTTAATATTTCCTCCCAGTTAGATTGCCGAAAACTTCCCCCAGTCCCGCCAGTGCGAGGGTTTCCTGGTGATTGGAAACTTCCTCTATTAAGACTCCCTTCCCGGGACGGGTGACCGTCCGTAGCTCTTTTGTCTCCCTTTTTATCTTTTAAATTTTGTCCTACCTCCCTTTGAAGACAATGGGCTGCTTTTCTGGGCTCCTGATGTCCTCTGCTAGCGATCTGAAGTTGTTTTGTGAGATTTGCTCAGCGTTCAAATGTTCTTTCGATGAATTTGTAGGAGAGAAAGTGGTCTCTCCGTCCTATTCCTCCGCCATCTTGGCTCCTCCCAAAAACAAATTGTGGTTTGGCAAACTAAATGTCATACTCAAAATGAATATACTGGGAAATAGTTATGGAAAATAATTAATATTGACTACAATGGAAGGTGGGACATATGAATTATTTTCTTCAATTGACATTTTTTTTTAGTTATTGACATTATTTAGTTTAAAGTTATTTTCAGCACTACTTACACAACCCAGTGGTTGTTCTACCTTCCTTTCTTTTAAAACCTCCAACTTTCCTAATTATGTAATAGATAGTCTACTAATTAAGATAATATCTTAAATTCATGAAATTGTGGTCTGAAACAATTTCTGTTGTATTATAAATTAACATTTGATATAATAAATACTCTGTCAGGGAGAGAAAATCCATAAGGGACTATAAAACCAACTCCAAATAAATAGCATAACTTATTGGGGAAAAAGAATTTATTTATCCACACTCTCTGTTATTTATCTTTTGTTTTGCCTTAATTAGCTTTTTCATAGATCAAAGCTGAACTCAGGCCTTTTCTGACTTTTTTCTCTGCCATTACAAGGAAGGAGTAGAAGAGGAAAATGACAACTGTGACATCTTGATAAAGAAGATTTCAATAGTTAACCAATATAAATGTCATCAATAAATGATTTAGCACTTGAGCACCTGGTTTCTTAAGCAGACACAAATAAGCAGATGCTTCTGACCGAATGACTATTTTAGAAACCTATTCCATTTAAGCTTTGACAATTTGCTTGAGACAGGCTGGTGTGGCTCATCAATTCTGTGTCATCTTTAAGACTTAGGAAGATATTTACTACAAAAAATATTTTCAAGATGTGAAAAATAAAATTTAAAGTATTCTCATGTATTTTAATTTAAATCTCACCTCTTTAACAAATAAAGATGATGTATACATACAAATATATAGTAAAAAGTGAATTATTAAAGATTTAAAATAATTCATATCATGTTATCTCCCCTGCTCCATCTTAAACCACCCTTTTGCCTTTCCTTGATATTTCCATGCTTTTCATCATGGATTTGACTATGTAATCCCTTCTACCTCTCCTTCCAGACTTAATTTTATTATTTCCTTTCTGAGATTTCACTGATCCTTCCTAGTCCAAAGTAGCCATTCTCTTCCTATATTCCCAGAGCATTTCATTCATAATGGCTATATTAAATTAAAAAGCTGAATTATAAAGGAGAAGTAATTGCTTTTACCTGCCCGTTATTGATATGTGGCAGGAATTCCTTCGAAAATGGGAAGACATAATTTTATAAATGTTTTTACTATTTTGTTGCTTTGTGTGTATGTGTGTATATTTAGAGAGATTAATTTAAACTAATATTTGAATTTAAGCATAAATTCAGAAATAGCACTAAAGAAAAGAATGGAAATATAGCTCCTTATTCTGTGTAAAGTACAATTTATGTCCCAGAAAAAAAAATGCAGCTCCTAAGTTATAGATGTTTACTATAATTTTGTTCTTATTTATAAAAGCGTGTGTAAATTTGCATTTTTTGATGCTAAATCCACTGTATGAATATTTGAGTCAGAGTAAGTATAGAACTATTATTAGGATGAGTAACATTGGTGTAATAAAATGCATTATTCATGAAGAACATATCATTTCTGAATAACATAAATTCTAGAAACATGGACAAATGGATTAATCTTTCCAGCAAGGAAGAAACAAAATTTCATGTTTTATAATACATTTGTATTCTTTCTAAGCAGTAATTCTCCTGGATTCTCCCTTAGAACTGAGACAAGTAACCTAGATTCTCAGAAATTTCCAGTATTCATATCAGAAAAAATCTTCAAAGAAAAATATTAGTAAACACTGGAGCCTACACATGCTTCACAGCTTAAGTATTGTATTAACATTTACCATTTATTGAACAACTACTCTGTGCTAAAGTGCTGTGTTTAGGGATAATTTATATTTATTCAATTTAATTCTTACAGTAGTCCTATAAGGCTAAAAATAAGAAATACAGGTTGAGAAAATGTAAGTTTTTTGTTGAGGTTCAAACAATCTTGAAATGTTACAATAAAGAGAAACATTCATGTCTGAGTGAGCCCAGCATTTTGAGCTCTACTGAATTTGTATATGCTAAGAAGGAAATGAGAGTGACTCTAACCACAATGGGGCTAATCCCTGATGGCTCAGATGGTAAAGAATCACTTGCAATGCAGGCTGGAGAAGGGGAATGCCTACCCACTCCAGTATTTTTGCTTGGACAATTGCAGGAACAGAGGAGCCTGGTGGGCTACAGTCCCATGAGGTCACGAAAAGACTTAACTGAGTGACTAACATACTTTTCATAATCACAATAGTGTGATCACTCACCTAGAGCTGGACATCTTGGGGTGTGAAGTCCAACTGGGTCTTAGGAAGGATTACTACACATGAAGCTAGTGGAGGTAATGGAATTCCAACTCAGCTACTTAAAATCCTAAAAGGTGCTTCTGTTTCAAAATGTTTCCACTCAATACATCATGCAAATTTTGGTAAACTGAACAGTGGTTAAGGACTGGAAAAGGGTCAGTTCTCATTCTAATCCTAGAGAAGAGCAATGCCAAATAATATTCAAACTACTGTATGAGTTGTGCTCATTTCACATGCTAGCAAGTTTTTGCTCAAAATCCATCAAGCTAGGTTTCAGCAGTATATGAGATTAGAACATCTAAGATGTACAAGCTGGATTTAGAAAAGGCAGAAGACCAGAAATCAAATTTCCAGCATCATTGGATCATAGAAAAAAGCAAGGAAATTCCAGAGAAAACAATCGTACTACTGTTTCATTGACTAAACAGTCAAGTCTTTGACTGTGTGGATCATAACAAACTGGAAAATTCCTTAGAGATAGGAGTACCAGACCACCTTACTTGTCTCCTGAGAAACTGTATGTGAGTCAAGAAGCGACAGTAGAACCAGACATGAAACTGCTGACTGGTTCAAAATGGGGAAAGAAAATATAATAAGGCTGTATACTGTTACCCTGCTTATTTAACTTATATGCAGAGTACATCCTGTAAAACTGCTCATTTGAGATGAATCACAAGTTGGAATCAAGATTTCCCGAGAAGAAATAATGCTACAACCTCATGATATGCAAATAATACTACTCTAATGGGTAAGAAAAGTGAACAGAACTAAAGAGGCCTCATTAATATAGTTTGGAAGAAGAGAGAGTTAGGAAAAAACTGGCTTAAAACTAACATACAACATTCAAAAAACAAGATCATGGCTCCGCTTCCCATCACCTCTTTATCATGGCAAATAAAGGGTGAAAAAGTGCTAGAAGGCTTGAACAGATTTTTATTTCTTGGGTTTCCAAAAATCACTGAGGACAATGACGCATCCATGAAAATTAAAAGATGCTAAGCTCCTTGGAAAGATAGCTATGACAAACCTAAAAATTTGTATAAAAGGCAGAGACATCACTTTGCCAACAAAGTCGCATAGTGCCAAAGCTATGGGGTTTTCCAAAA
>JAJLRB010005247.1:0-17467 GCA_020976825.1 Odocoileus hemionus | reverse complement strand
TTGGGGATTTTTTTAAAACAAATTAAGAGTTTCTGTATTTCCTAAAAAAATGATCTTATTAATTTTCTAAAGAAAGTCTTTTCCTTTTGATTGCTCTGTTTCAGTCTGTATCTGTTTTTGGGGTCTCATTTTCCTTCCAAACGTATCTCAACCGTGGTGTTTTTTCCTTGAATAGATACTTGCATTCCAGAAGATTTCTCTGTTCTATCATTTAAGAAAGATATCATATATATATATAAATATATATATAGATATATATATAATATATAGTATAATACTTGAGCTTTCCTTTCTCTGACTTACTTCACTAGTATGATAATCACTAAGGGCCCATCCATGTTGCTGAAAATGGCATTAATTTCATTACTTTATTATGGCTGAGTAGTATTCCTTTGTATTCATGTACCACAACCTATATTCTGTATCTTGTAATAACCTATAATGGTAAAGAAATCAACTGAATCACTTTGGCTGTATACGAGCCTGAAACTATGGCAGAAATGTAAATCAACTATACTTCAGATTTTGTTGTTATTTTTTAAAGACCCTGTGCAAGAAAGTTAGGGGAGAAATTGAAGAAGAGAGGCGCAGATTGATATTGGGTAAACACAGGATTGGGGCAGTTTCATTTTCAGTTCAGTTCTGTTGCTCAGTCGGGTCATGTCTTCTGACTCTTTTGTGACCCCATGGGCTGCAGCACCCAGGCTTCCCAATTCTTCACTAACTCCTCGAAGCTTGCTCAAACTGATGTCTATTGAATGTCAGTGATGTCATCCAAACCATCTCATCCTCTGTCATCCCCTTTTCACTCCCACCTCAATCTTTCCAAGCATCAGGGCCTTTCCAATGAGTCAGTTCTTCACATCAGGTGGCCAAAGTATTAGGAGTTTCATCAGCTTCAGCATCAAGTCCTTCCAATGAATATTCAGGATTGATTTCCTTTAGGAATGTGACTGGTTGGATCTCCTTGCAGTCCAAGGACTCTCAAGAGTCTTCTCCAACACCACAGTTCAAAAGCATCAGTTTCATTCAGCACTCAGCTTTCTTTATAGTCCAACTCTCCGTACCTCCATATATGACTATGGAAAAACCATAGCTTTGACTAGATGGACCTTTGTTGGCAAAATAATGTCTCTGCTTTTTAATATGCTGTCGTAGGTTGGTCATCGCTTTTCTTGGATTACTGTGGTATTGAATGGTTTGCCTTGGAAATGAACAGAGATCATTCTGTCAGTTTTTGAGTTTGCATCCAAGTACTACATTTCGACTCTTTGTTGACTGTGAGGGCTACTCCATTTCTTCTAAGGGATTCTTGCCCACAGTAGTAGATATAATGGTCATCTGAGCTTAAATTCACCCATTCCAGTCTATTTTAGTTCACTGATTCCTAAAATGTCGAGTTCACCTCTTGCCATCTCCTGTTTTGACCACCTTTTTCCAATTTGCTTTGAAATTCATGGGCCTAACATTCCAGGTTCCTGTGCAAATATTGTTCTTTTACAGCATCAACTTTACTTCCACCACCAGTCACACATCCACAACTGGGCAATTGTTTTACACTTTGGGCTCCATCCTTTTATTCTTTCTGGAGTTATTTCTCCACTCATTCTCCAGTAGCATATTGGGCATCTACAGACCTGGGACTTTAATCTTTTCAATGTCATATATTTTTTTGCCTTTTCATATAGTTCCTGGGTGGGTTCTCAAAGCAAAGATACTGAAGTGGTTTGGCCATTCCATTCTCCAGTGGACCATGTTTTGTCAGAACTCTCCACCATGACCTGTCCATCTTGGGTGGCCCTACAGCATGGCTCATAGTTACCCTTGAGTTAGACAAGGCTGTGGTCCATGTGATCAGTTTGATTATTGGCTTTTCTGTGACAATGGTTTTCATTCTGTACTGCCTTCTGAAGGATAAGTATAAGAGGCTTATGGAATCTCCCTAATGGGAGAGCACGTGACTTTTGGGGAAACTGGCGTCCTTGTTCTGATGGGCAGGATCCTGCTCAGTAAAAATTCTTTACAGAACAAGGGAAGTGGAGTGGGCAGAGGAAGTAAAAATAATGGAAACAGAAGAAAAACAGGAGTTTATGTGGCATAAATGGTAACTTTCCCATCTTGTCCCTGATTTGTTTTTCTTATAAATCGCTCACTTACTCCAATTCAAGATTAAGCAACTCAGCTTTATCCCATGTACTGTTGCTCAAGGGACCTCCCACTGTATGTCACAGGACATAACTTCTTGGCTGGAATTTACATGACATATCCTACTCAACCTGTTGATGGACATTTAGGTTCACACAATGTCTTTTTTAACAATCTTGACTCCAGTTTCCCCTTGCCTCACTACATCAGGAGGCCTAGAAAATACCCTACCCTATGAGAATACCTTTTCCTTCTGTTCTGGTTTTGGGTCCCGAAAAATTCCAGAACGATGAAGTCTGAGGGTATCCCAAAGAGTTGAGCAGAGGCAACTAACTTTTGGACAATGACATTGTAAGCTGCCATTCTATTACTCTGTGCGAGAACACCCATAACTTGATCTGTGGCACCAGGAAAAGCCCATGGGGAACTCTCTGGAACATCTGACTTATCTTCTCATCCTCCTGTTGAGATTCTCTATTCCCAAGGCATATACTCCTCTCCCAATCTTCACTCATGAACCTAGGAGCTCACAAGCCCCCCTTTTGTGTCTGGGTTCCCAATAGATAGAGAGCGTGGAAACCATTGTGGTGTCTTCTGGCCACCTCAGATAGCCCTTCTAGATGATCCTGCTCTGAAGACCAGAGACCCTGTCATGAGGGTCGTGAGGCCATTGACCAGAAAAACCTGGTGCTGAGAAAAGAAGGGAGCTCAATGCATCACTCAAACCTCAGCTCAAGCGAGCCCTGGGGACCTTAAGCAGTGAGAGGAGGGGAGACCAGGAACGTTTTTCAGGGAAGGAGTCCCTGAATTAACTGTAAGGAGAATGGGGTGTGGGTGCAGTGGGGGCAGCACAAAGATCAGGATCCATGCTCAACACCAGCATTGCCTAACATTTTTTTGCCCACAGGCTACTCTTTTTTCAGCAAGTTTATGTCTCCTAAGGGACATGGCAGGGGCATGGTGTCCGCACAAGAGTCCCTCATGAGCAAGGGGCTGCTCTTCAGGAGTGGGTGGAAAGTCCTTGCCTCTGCCTCATACTGTACAGGCTCCTGTCCATCCCACCCTTCCAGTCTCTTTTAACCAATTTTTCCATTTTTATCACATTCCTTTCACACCAGTATTCACGAGCACCTACTGTGTAGCAGCTCTGCAGTGGTGTTTATAAAGGAGATCTCAGCCTAGTCCAGAGGGAGAATCTCAGCACAGAACATAAATAGAGGGTAAATCTCAGACTTGAATCCCACCCCACCCCGCTTTTCGCTTCTCTGTACGTCACCCTGCCCTGGCCCTGCAGGGAAGGCTGAAGGAGGACCACCCAGTTAGAACAGGTGTGAAGTTCAAGTCTGTGCTGTGTGTGGATAAACCAGGGCTCCCACTCCATTCTGTGCCTGCCCCCCTTCATCCCCCGTGATGTCCTTAAACCCCCTTACATTTCCTGCTCACTGATGCACTTCTACTGAAATTTCAGAGATATAAGTTGAAAATGGAGTGGAGGGAATTCATGTTTTATTAGAATTCAGAGCAGTTTGTAGTTACCTTAATGAATGAAACTACATGGAGAATTGAATAACAACAAAATAAAATTTTTGGATTAAACTACAGCAGTATTTAAAAGGAACTTAATGATCTTAAATATGTATACTCGAATATAAGAAGCCAATTAAAAAAAGAAGAGCTGAATAAAAACAAAGAACTCAGAAAAAAAGGAAATAATAAAGGAACAGAAATTAATGAATTGTGCTTCATTAATTAATGAATTATGAAATGTGCTCTCTTAAAAGAAAGCAAAAATATAAGCATATCAAAATTTAAAAACTAAAGCTGATTCTTTGGGAAATGAATCAGTATGATTCAATTGAAATCAAAAGAGAATGAATAAAATAAAATACTAACATTATAAAAGGATTATAATTATATATTCAAAGGAGATTTAAAATTTTTTAAAGAATTTTATAAACAAATTTATGTCAATAAATTTGAAAATACAGATAGTGGATAATAAAAAAAGAAACTATACATTTTGGGGTAACAAGGTAACCAATGGCATTTTTAATCCCATAAGAAAAAGTACTTTCTCACTTTTTCCCAAAATTGTATCCTTTAAATATCTGACTCCTTTATGTTTTTCCAGAAATCTAGACGGGGTCTATTGCAAACAAGGCCACTGTGTTAAGAAACATACCAGGGGAAAACTTCCCTGGAGGTCCAGTGGTTAGGACTTCACCTTCTAATGCAAGGGATTTTGGTTTGATCTGGGAGCTAAGTCTCCACATATCTCCTGGCCAAAAGGCCAAAACATAAAACAGAAGCAATACGTAACAAATTTAATAAAGACTTTAAAAATGGCCCAATTTTAAAAAAAAAACTAAAAAAAGAAACATACTGGAAACTGGGCATACATCTCAACAATTACTTTATTTTAACAAAGCTTTGTTTTGTTTTGTCAATTATTGCCATCACTCAAATTCCCCCCCCTTTCAAGCTAAGGAAACGTATTCTAACCCTCTTTCCACATCTCAAAAACACAAGTGAAACCTTTCCAAAAGCATTGACTTTAGACTTAAGGACCCTAAAAGAGAATTAGTCTCTTTTTTGTGACTACCTCTTACAACTTACCATTTACCCAAATCACCAGATTGGCATTTTTGAAAATTAAAATTCATTCTTGGGTCAAACTGTGATCTCTGGAAACAGTCAAAAGTTTCGTTTTAGACACACTACAGTAGGACGAACCCCTACACAGGTTACTTACTGGTCAGACTGAGAGCCCCCAGGGCCTGTGGCTGGACCTTTGGTTGGGGGGTGACAGCTGGTCAGATAGGACTGGCAGAGAGGGATCCAGAAGACAGATTTTCCGCATCTAATTCTCTGGCTCCCAGGATCCTCTGTTGGCCTCCTCACTGGTGGTGTCTGAGAGAGAGTCAGAGAACTTTTGCACACCCAGGGTGTGGCCCTGGCAGGGCCAAAGGGCCAAAAAGGAAGAGAGTGGATCTGCTGGGGAAACGGAACATTTCTGGCACAGAGTAATCTGAATTTAAGGCAAAAAACTTTAAGCCAGCCCTAGAAAAGGAAAGCAGAGACAAATAAGACAATTGTTTTTAAATGACCCTTTGGAATTATTGTTTGTTGGAGAATATTACAAATGTTATTATTTATCTCTTTGTTCATTTGTTGAATAAACAATTGCTGAAATAGATCAAAGAATTTATGTAAAAAGTAAGTTTCCTTCCACCCCTGATTCCCAGAATCTGAATTTCCCCTTTCCCCCAGCAGCAAGGGGCCAGTATTTAAAGAAATATTATATATATATGTATTACATGCATCTTTTTACTAGTTATCTAAGCTGTGTAACAAATTACCCCAAAGTTTAGTGGCTAAAAACAACAAAGGATTATTATCTCATCTTCACAGACCAAGAACAATGCTGCTGGGGGACTGGAAGTTTTGCTGACAGTTACACAGTGTTCACAGGGGCCTGTGTAATGTGTTTCACAGGTAGTGCTAATGCTCAATGCAGGATGCATTTCAGCCTTAAATTTTTCCCTTCATTTGCGTCTTTACCATGTCTAAGGAGCTAGCACTCAAACTTGGCAATTTGTAATTTCTTAAATTAGTGATGTCTGTTGGGGGGAGGCAGACATGGGAGGGTAGGGAGTGAGCTGGAAAGATGCTTTGCAAACCATAGTAAACTGTGAGAAAATAGTTACTTCTTAAACCATGAAATATTCTTAAAGGGAAAAATTTCCCATATTTCCATCAAAGATATTGTTTTGGGCTCCCCTTTGCGTGTCTTAGTTTTTTTTTCGTATTTCATCTTTAGAAAACTTATTAATCTCTCTTTTTCTGTATCATCTTATTGCATTCCTGAGCACTCTCCATTTCCACTTTTTGGATATCTGTTTTTAATTGATCATCCATAGATTTTCTTCAAGACTTCTTCCCGCCTCCTCAGCTTCCCTCCGTGTTCTTGTATATGTCATCAGAAAAGTAAGCCCCTCGGTTGTCCTGCAGCAGTTCTCTATCATTTCCCACCAGCTCCTGCACCTGAGCTTCCTTCTCAGCCTGGTGTGTGTGCCTGCTGTTACCGAAGGCACAGTAACGGTCTCCAACTCCGGATGGGGCTTCGTAAGTTTACACCCGCACTCTCCAAAAAGTCTCTTAGGCTCTGATCCTCCAGCTCCTCTTTGCAAGTGAACAATGATCACATACTTCATGGCTGCTTCCCCAAACAAACCCTTGATCAAACCCCCACAGTTTGTGCTCTTCCTGTGTGTGGGGCCCCAAAGCCTCAGGACCAAGACGATGGCGTGAGGCCCAGGACAGGAGGCTGACCAGGCAGATTTCCTTGCAGGTGGTTCAGGCTCTCCTTGGTGTCGAAGAGCCCTGGGTGTCAACAACGAGAAGCTCTCTCCCCTTCCATTCCGGGATGCTGTCCTGACAAGTTTTGGTAACAGCGGGGGCAGCAATTTTAGACTCAAAATACTTTTTCCCCGGGGATAGTGTTTGCAGTCGCACTTTTCCACTTCCGGTTTTCCCGACCAGCACGATCCTCAGATTTTTGTACTGGGCATTAGCTATAGAGTGTGGGCAAGTCAGCTATGGTTTACGAGGAAAAGAAAAAAAAAATATATTTAGATAAAGTTGAAACCATTCCCAACCCCTTTTTTACTCTCCTGAATCTATAAACACTCCAGTTTTCTAAACCGGGCAAAGCTGTATTTCTTGTAGGATTCCCTCCCCAATATCTTCCACCTATTTTCTGGTTCCCATTGCATCCTTTCTTGTGTTTGCTGTGATAAAACACGATTTCCATTTAAGTCTGCTTTTTTCTTTTTTTTTTTTTTTCACTGTTTTTTTTATGTCTAAAAAGGGATGGAAATGGCAACCCACTCCAGTATCCTTGCCTGGAAAATCTCAAGGACAAGGAGCCTGGTGGGCTGCAGTCCATGGGGTTGCAAAGAATTGGGGCATGACTTTGCAACTAAACAACCACAAAATACTATACATTTTGTTCTGGAGGAATCCAGTTTTGTTTAAGATACCAATCTGAGGAATCCTGGGGGAAGAAGTTAGCATCTTATCCCATGAAAGACTGTTCATTAAAAAACCCCTAACAATCTGCACACAAATGGAAAGAAAGGTGGATGGAAGAGAGAGCACAACAGTCCCTATGGGGCTCCAACCAAAGGAAAAGCTTTTTAATTTGACCTCATGAAAAACATAAAATTTAAGGAAACCATGGTAATGGAAAAAATTATAGAGAAAGTAGTGGAAGGGCTCCCCACAAAACGGCGTAAGTCCCCCGACAGTTTCACAGGAGAATTCTATTAAACTCTGGTGACCAGAGAAACCCAATTTTACTTAAATTATTTCAGAATATAAGGGAAAAGGTAAACTTCAAATCCTTTCTAAGAAGTAAATGTAACTTTGGCTGCCAAACTGACAGATTGTACCAAAAAAGAATCTCTTATGAATCTCATTTATGAATACCGATGTTGTGATTGTATCAGTGGCCTAGTTGTATCTGATTTTTTGCTACCTCATGGACTGTAGCCCACCAGGCACCTACTCATGGAGTTCTCCAACAAGAAAACTGGAGCAGGTTGCTATTTCCTACTCCAAAATTTAGTTGGAGATCTTTCCCAACCCAGGGACCAAAATGGAGTCTCTTGCATCTCCTGCATTGGTAGGCAGATTCTTTACCACTGCGCAAATTGGAAGCTCTATGAATACCAACAGAAAATCCTAATAAAATTTTTAGCAAAAATAGTATCTGACAACATTGGAAAGGGTTCAATTCTGACTAAGTGGGATTTACTCCAGAAAACAGAGTGGCAGGGGGGGAGGTTCAATGAGAGGGATATCATTAATATAATCCTTCAATAGCCATTCATTGTAAAAAAATGTTCTAAAAAAAATATGAATTGACACATACTTTCTTATCTCTCTACTCCTCTTGAGAGGCAGCAACTTACTTAATGGGGAAAAAACTTGTCTGTAAAACTAAAAATATCTCCACCTAACTTTCACATGATATTTGAGAAAACTGTCAATACAAAGAGAAGAATATATTTGTTATAGGAAAGTAATTCCAGTATTGAGAATTAGAAAAAGAACAAAAAGAGGGGCCAGAATATAAATATAAAGGAAAATCCCTTAGAATATTGGCACACAAATAGAAAACCAAAGGAAAAATAGAAATCTAGACAAACACTCATTAGTTTAGGAAATTTAGTGTGTAACAAACCCAACATTTCACCCCAGTGAATAACAGATAGAGAATGTAATGAGGAGCATTGCAATAACTTAATCATTTTAAAAAGTATAAAATTGAGATTCATTCCTCACATCAACCTGAGAAATATGCCAAATGCATCAGATTTTTGTTAAAAATTAAATATATATACTGCTAGAAAAGAAATGTTTTTAAATGAAACTTCATAATTTTTCCCCAAATATATGACTGAAGACTTATTTGGACCTCCCCCCTAACATTTCTTAGCTTTTCTTCATAGTCCATCTTTACTAATTGAATTTTTCTCACTTTTCCCTGCATCTCTTCTTGCATTCTTGAGCACGCTCCTCTCCCACTCTTAGAATCTATTTCAAGTGATCAGGGTAGATTTTCTTCAGACTTCCTCCTCTTTCTTTCTTACCTCTGTGCCCTTTTGTGCAAGCGTTGGGGAAAATAAGCCCTCGGTTGTTCTGCACCATCTTGTCTATCAGGCCACCAGCTCCTGCACCTGAGCTTCCTTCTCAGCCCCGCTCTGTGTTTCCCCTGTTACTGATGGCATAGTGGGGGGTCTCCACACTCCTGGGGGGGGCTGCGTAGGTTTACATCTGCATGCTTCAAAAGCGCTCAGGCTCTGGTCCCCAGTTTCATCTCTGTGAGTGAATAAGATGATCATATAGTTCATGGCTGCTTTCCCAAACAGAGTCTTGACCAACCCCCACGGTTTGCTGCTCTTCCTCTGTGTAGCAGCCCAGCCTAGGGCCCAAAACGATGGCGTGAGGCCCAGGACAGGAGGCGAGGACACATCGGCTGATTTCCTTGCAGGTTTTGTCCTGGGTTCTCTCGGTGTCAAAGAGCCCTGGGGTGTCAAAAAACGAGAAGCTCTCCCCTTCCATTTCCGGGATGCATTCTGGCAAGTTTTGGTAACAGCTGCTGGAGCAATCCTTGAGTCGAATACTTGTTCCCCGAGGATGGGGTTTGCAGTCGCACTTTCCCACTTCCGGTCTTCCCGACCAGCCGATCCTCAGAGTGTTGTCCTGGGCATCAGCTGTGGAATGTGGGCAAAGTCAGCTGTGGTTTACAAAGAAAAGAAAAAAAATGTGTTTAGTCAAAGTTGAACCCTACCGACCCTTCCTTTTGTCTAACTCCTCCCTGAATCTATAAATCTTCCAAGTCTTCTAAGCCGGTGAAGTTGTATTTCTTGTGGGGTCTTCTTCCCAGATATCTTATACTTTTGGCAATATGGTACCACTCTAATGGCTGAAAGGTCGAAGAGAAAAACGTAAAGAGACTCTTGATGTGGGTGTGACCGGAGAGTGGTTGAGGGAGATACGTTGGCTTTAAAACTCAAATATTTAAAAAATTAAGATCTTGGTATTCTGGTCCTATAGCTTCATTGGAAAATAGGGAAGCGGGATAGGTGGGTTTTCTTGGGCTCTTATATCACTGCTGACAGTCGGGGACTATAGTCATGAATATTAGAAGGACGGTTTGCTTCTTGGCCAGGAAATGATATGGCACAAACCTTAGTCCTGTGAGGGGTATTCGATTTGTCATATAGACCTGGGCATTCTTTAGGAACTTTAGTCCATACAGTGTAGCTGGGTATGGTTTTTACACTAGTAGTCATTGAATGGTTTTCTGGCGAGCAGGTCAGTAAAGAAAGCAGACACAATGAAGAAATGACCATGCTTTTGATACTGTGGTGCTGGAGGAAAGACTTTTCGAGAGTTCCTTGGACTGCAAGGAGAATCCATACCAGTCAATTCTTACCGAGGATATCAACCGTGAATACTCCTAAGGTGTACTCTTTGGAATACTCTTTGACTGCAGGCCTTGATAAATATAAAGCACTACTTGCTACTTGGCAAGGAAGAAACAGTTTTATGACCAACCTAGACTAGAACAGAATATTAAAAAGGCAGAGGACAGAGACCATTACTTTACCTCCAATGGTCCATCCTAGTCAAGACTATGGATTTTCCAGCTGTCACGGTCTGGATGGGAGAGTAGGGACTATTCAATAAAAAAAAAGATCGAGCTACCAAAGATATTGATGCTTTTTGGAACTGTCGCGTTTGTTGGAGGAAGACTATCGACGAGTCACCTTGGACTGCATGGAGATCCAACCAGGTCTTATCCTAATAAAGGAAATTAGTCATGATTATTCACAGAAAGGACCCGATTTGCTTAAAAGATGAAGCTCCAACTAATTGTGGCAACCTGATGCGACATGAGAACATGACTACATTGGAAAAGACCCTGATTGCTGTGGAATGATTGACAGGAAGGGATGATCGACCTGCACCTGAACTGAAATGTTGCTGAACATGAATCTCCAATACTATGGCACAACTTGGATGAGAAGAGCTGAATCACTGGGAAACAGAGCAATGATGCTGGGAAAGATTGAAGGCAGTGCCGGAGGGTAGAGGGCGGTGACAGTGGACAAGATGGTTAGATTGGCATTCAGCAATTCAAAATAGGACATCGAATTTTTGCAGTATCGCGAACTCTCGGGAGATAGATGAAGAGCGACCAGGGGAAGCCTCGAGTTGTGGTGGTACAGTCCATGGGGTACATGGGAAAGAGTTGCAGATACAATCCGTTGGTGACCAATATTCCACTGAACAACCAATATTATCTATCTACTTGATTATTACATTTCTCTTACCCCCATTACCATTACCCCTCTTGGGTCTACTGTGCACTGAACCAGAAGAGCAACAGGAATCTTGTATTATTAAAATCTGGGTTGATGGTCTTCTGGTTATTTTATGTTTTACTGTTTTTTTCCCCCATTTATCAAAAGACAACATAAAACGGATTCAGTTCAGTGTTAAAATTTGGGCGAGTTCACGACCTTGAATGACCTGAGGTTAACACACATAGGCCTCGTTAAAATACATTTTGTTCTCTATCAGACAGGCCCAAGTTTCTATTTAAGATTAACAAATCTTACTGGTCAATCTCTGGTGCAAGCACAGATTAGCTTTCCTATACTACCTATCTATGAACGAGTGCTGCCATTAAAAACTAGCGCACTTAAACGAATCTGGACACCATTAATGCGTAAATAGCATAGCATGGAGGGTGAAGACAGAGCACAATAAAGGAGTCCCCTATGGGCACATCTCAAAACGAGAAGAGGGGAAACTATCATTTGGTGAGGACATTAGTGAATAACTTGTCCTTGAAATTCGTGCA
Source organism: Odocoileus hemionus (assembly GCA_020976825.1). NCBI lineage: Eukaryota > Metazoa > Chordata > Mammalia > Artiodactyla > Cervidae > Odocoileus > Odocoileus hemionus. The sequence continues at coordinate 5,883 of JAJLRB010005247.1, read as the reverse complement.
TGCCCACACAGTGCGTAAATTATTCTGTTTTTTTTTCCCCCCTTTATATCTTTCAAACTCGCAATAGAGAGAAGGAAGATGAACTTGATATCTTTTGATCTAGAAATACTGAATGTTTGCGAACAATAATTGGTTGCTTACAATGTATAAGTAAACATAGTTGTTTGGAAGTGCATTTGGATGGTCCATCTGACCATCAATATTTTGGGAGAGGGTAGCGATCTGATGGACTTTGTGCATATAACGGAAAGATAGTAACTCAAAGTTTATGACGGGTGTCACTTGGCGTGTCTATCGTATTGCTAGGGAGCTGATCGTGGGATGCATAGAGTTCGGTTCTGCTATGTGTCTCCGGCTCGAAGTGTGGCCTAGTGCAGGTAGGCTCGGTGCATGTTGTCACTTGTCAAATATCGTAATATTCGTTGCCCCATGACCGTGATTGCTGACAGGAACAATAATACTGCATTCCAGCTGAGAATAAATAGATCCTCTAATGTCTAAATGTTTCATAAATTAAAATGCAACATCATACTGTAAATAAAGCTTGTACATAATAACATTAGCTAAGATTCGGCACCCCCTGCGTGGCATGTCAGGTGTGAAAAGAATCCGCCTGCAATTTGGTAGATCCATGTTTGATTCCCTGGTTTCAGGTGAAGAATTCCCAGGAGAAGGGAATGGCTTAACCCACTCAAGTATTCCTTACATGGAGAACTCCATGAAAGAGCTAGATTTTGGAGGGCTACAGTCCAAGGGGTTGCAAAGAATCAGACACTACTGAGAGACTAACAACTTTTCCAATTGTAGGTAAAGAAAGCTTAAATCACATAATTGGACCTCATTAGAGACATAAAAAATGAAGGAAACCAATGGTATTAATGGAAATAAATTATAGAGAAGAAAGGTGGGGGAAAGTGAAGTTCAGTTCAGAGTTCATGTACACTCAGGTTCATGTCTGAATTTTCTTTTGCAGACCCCAACCAGAACTGCAGGATCGCCAGGCATCCCCTTCTCCATCACCAAGCACACCCAGAGACTTACAGTTCAAACTCATGTCCAATGAGTTGAGTCGGTGATGTCATCCAACCATCTCATCCCTCTGTAATGTCCCCGTTCTCCTCCTATCTTTCAATCTTTCCCCCAGCAATCAGGGTCTTTTCAAATGTTGTCAGCTTCTTCACATCAGGTGGCCAAATGTATTTTGGAGTTTCAGACTTCATCATCAGTCCTTCCAATGAATAGTTCCAGGACTGATCTCCTTTAGGATGGACTGGTTGGATCTCCTTGCAGTCCAAGGGACTCTCAAGAGTCTTCTCTCCAACACCACAGTTTCAAAAGCATCAATTCTTTGCGTGCTCAGCTTTCTTTATAGTCCAACTCTCACATCCATACATGACTACTGGAAAAAAATCATAGCTTTCGACTAGATGGACCTTTGTTTGAGGCAAAGTTAATGTCTCTGGCTTTTTAATATGTTGTCTAGGTTTGGTCATAACTTTTCTTCAAGGAGCAAGCGTCTTTTAATTCTCATGGCTGCAGTCACCCATCTGTCAATGATTTTTTTTTATGGAGCCTGAGCTAAAAAAATACACGTCTCTCACTGTTTCCATTGTTTTCCTCCCCATCTATTTGCCATGAAGTGATGGGACCCAGATGCCATGATCTTAGTTTTCTGAATGCTTGAAGCCTTTAAGGTCAACTTTGTACACTCTCTTCTTTCACTTTCATCAAGAAGCTCTTTAGTTTTTCTTCACGTTTCTGCCATAAGGGTTGGTCGTCATCTGCATATTTCTGAGATGAATTGATATTTTTTTCCCTTAAGCAATCTGTAAATTCCAACAGCTGTCCCACAAATAGCTTGTGCTCTTCATCAGCCCATTGCATTTTGCATGATGGTACTCCTGCGCATAGAAGTTAAATAAGCAGGGGTGACAATAGCTACAGCCTTGTACACGTACTCCTTCCTGATTTGGAACCAGTCTGTTGTTCCATGTCACAGTTCTAACTGTTGCTTCTTGGTCCTGAGCATACAGATTTCTCAGGAGGTCATTGTCATTTCCATCTGATTCCCATCCTCTTACACAGAATTTCTCCACAGTAGTTTTAGTTTGTGTATCCACACAGTCAAAGGATATAAGGGCTTTGGCATAGTCAAATAAAGGCAGAATATAGGATGATTTTTCCCCTGGAATTCTCTTGCTTTTTCCTGTGACACAACGGATCCATGTACGGATGTTATGGCAATTTGATCTGTAACTGGTTCACTCTCGCTGCTTTTCTAAATCCAGCTTGTAACAAATCTGGAAGCACGTGGTTCAGCATGAAACATCTGTTTCACATGTTCACTATTGTTGAAGCCTTAACTTTGGAAACTAATTTTGAGCATTACTTTACTGGCAGCATGTGGAGATGCGTAGTGCGAATTGTGCCGGTAGTTTAAGGGCCATTCTTTGTGGCACGTGCCTTTCTAGATGGTATTGGGATGGAAAACCATGGACCTTTTCCAGTCGCTGGTGGCCACTGTGCAGTAACATTTTGAAATATTATCTGACATATTGAGTTCAAACACCACTTTCACAGCATCATCTTTTAGGATTTGAAATAGCTCAACTGGAATTCCATCACACTCCACTAGCTTTGCTCATAGTGGATGTTTTCAGCTAAGGCCCACTTGACTTCACATGCTTCCAGGAATTGTTCTGGAACTCTAGAATGAGGTGGATCACACCATCATGTATTATCTGGGTCGATGTAAGATCTTTTTTGTATTCTTGCACCTCTTCTTAATATCTTTTTGCTTCTGATGAGTCCAAACTGTTCTGTCTGGTACTTTATTGGCACTCCCTTTTGCATAATAGACCCCTTGGTATCTCTATTTTCATGAAGTGAAACCCTGCTGCATAGCTGCAGCTAATCACTTCATTCCATACTGACTCAGTGTAACCCCATAGAAGGCAGTCCAACCAGCGCCCCCATCCCTGGAAATCTCCAGGCAAGAACACTGGAGTGGGTTTTGCCAATTTCTTCCTCCAATGCATGAAGGTGAAAAATGAAAGTGAATTCGTTAGATCGTGTCCGACTCTTCAGACCTCCATGGACCTAGCAGCCTACCATGCTTTCCTCCATCCATGGGATTTCCAAGGCAAGAGTCTCTGGAGTGGGGTCGCCTTTGCCTTCGCCTGAAGTGGATCCCTGGCATTGTTTTCTCCATTCTGTTGTGTTCCTCTATTTCTTTGCACTCTAATCAGTAATGGGAAGGCCTATCATATCTCACTCCTTCCTATTGTATGGTAACTCTACTTTCAATATGGAGGGTATGTCTGTCGTCTCCTTTTCCTCTTGCTTCGCTCTCCGTAGCTACAGCTATATCCTTTTCATTTTCCTTCTTCTTTTACTCTCGGCAATTTTTTCAGGCCTCAGGATACAGTTTTTGGTTACACTTGTCTCAGACAAACAATGTTTTGCCCTATTTTTGTATTTCTTTTTTTCTTGGGGATGCGTTGGGTCTTGGATACACAGCCTCAAAGATGAGTTGCTGTACCATCATGTCACGAACGCTCCATTCATATTTTCTTTCAGGGTAAGCTCTGGTCTATCCCGATTCTAATCCCTTAATTCTATTTTGTCAGTTCCCAACTTTATAATCATGTAAGTTAATTTGATCTCTCTAGGGTCATAACCTGAAATGGTCTATAGTGGTTAGTTTCCCTAGTTTCATTCAATTCTAAAGTCTGAATTTGATGCATATAATGGAGTTCATGAGTCTATGAGCCACAGTTGAGTCTCCTTGTCTTGTTTTTTTTGACTGACTGGGGGAATAGGAGCTTGCCCTATCAATTGGCTGTAAAAAAAAAAAAAACAAGCCATATAATCAATCTGATTTTTGTATTGACCATGCCTGGTGATGTCCCATGATGTAGAGTCATCTCTTGTGTTGTTGGAAGAGAGTGTTTGCTGCCTGACCAGTGATCAGTCTATGTCTCTTGCGGCAAAACTCTGCTTAGCCTTTGGAACCCCCATTTTTGGTTAAAAACTTCCTTCATTTTGTACTCCAAGGCAAAATTTTGCCCTGTTACTGGACCGTCCAGGTATCTTTACATACCTACTTTTGCATTCAACCCCACACCAACTGCCAGTCCCCCTATGATGTGAAACAGGACATCATTTTTTTGTGTTGTTAGTTCTAGAAGGTCTTATAGGTCTTCATAGAACCAGTTTCAGACTACTCAGATTCCTTCGCCAGGTGTTACTGGTTGTGGAGGCACACTAGGCGCTGGATTATACTGTGATAATTTGAATGGGTTTTCGCCTTACGGAGAATCGAAACCAGAGATCATTCTGTCGTTTTTGAAATTGCAACACAAGCTACTGCAAATTTCAGGACCCCTTATTGGCTGACTGTATGATGGAGGGCTACACTCCATTTCTTCTATAGGCGGATTCCTCACAGCTCACAGTAGAGAATAGTATCCATGGTCATTCGCTGTAGTTTAAATTCAACCCAATTACAGTTCATTTTAGTTCACTGATTACCGTAAAATGTCCACTGTTGCACTGGTCTCGTTGGCCATCATCCTGATCATTAAATGGAAAGAGGTGATTATATGTATTAGGGAAGAAAAACAACAGAGAAAACACGACCACGGTTCCAATTTGCCTTGGGGGGGAAAAAAAAAAAAAGATAGCCTACAATAGCACTTGATAACAAAATAACCTCACAAAAAGAGAAAAAGGAGGACGCAGAAGGCATCTGAGTGGTATGCATGATCCTCTACTTCCAGGTTTCCCTACATGACATCTTCTATTAACACTCTTTACAGCATAGACTTTTACTTCCATCCCCAGCCTCGACATCCACCAACTGGTCATGGTATCCAATTTGTGGATGAGTGCCTGGTGTTCTGATTGAGTTTTCTGACTAGTTGGCGCTGAGTATCTCTGACTCAAGATTCTTTCTTGTGGAGCGTTAATATTTTTTCATTCCTAATACACCGTCGGGTTATATCCGCGATAACTAGGCACCCTCCTCTGACCTGGGGAGTGTGAGCTCTCCATTGTCGATCTTCCTATATTATCTATTTGCCCTTTGATCATACCTGGGTTTCATCGTTGAACTTGTAAATATGACATCAAGTACTGACAATGCACAGTCAACAGCACGAAAAAAGAGTGAGTAAGAGCTACCCCCTAAACTTGGCCATAAGTCTCCTCCAACATTTTCACAGGAGAATTCCATTAAGCGCTTTCGTGTATCAGAGCAATCCCCTATTTTACTTAAATTATCCATAATATAGGGACAATTTAAAACCTTCAAAATTCTTTTCTAAAGAAGTAATCACTGTAACTTTTGGAGCATGTCCAAGTCGACAAAGTCGTACCAAAAAAGAAAGCTACTTATGAATCTTGCTTATGAATACAAATGTTGTTATTTTGTTCAATTGCTTAGCCATATCTGACTATTTGCTATCCATGGACCCACCGGGCACTTCTGCCCATGGAATTCTCCATGCAAGAATCCTGGAGCAAGTTGTTATTTCCTACTTCAGGGGATCTTCCCAACCCAGGGACTGAAACTGAGTCTGTTGCATCTGCTTCATTGGCAGGTGGATTCTTTATCACTGTGCTACTTGGGAAGTCCTATGAATACCAAGAGAAAATTCTAATAAAATAATAGCAAAAACAGAATGTGACAATGTCAGAAGCATTTAACAGGAGGCTTCCTGTGTGCTGTTTTGGATCTGTCAGGAATCCTCTGGTCTTTATTAATTCCTGAATATTCAGGAATTAAGAGGAGAGGCATGCCTTTCCCTGGGCTGAGGAATCCAGGCATTTCCTTTGTTATTTTTCCATACAGTGAAAAGTAACTATTTAAACCCCCTTTAT
>JAJLRB010005246.1:0-18460 GCA_020976825.1 Odocoileus hemionus | reverse complement strand
CATTAACAATGCGGGGGGGGGAGGAGAGGGAGGGATTGAAGTTTGGGGATCACAGTATAAATTATTAAAACATAAAGAAATAAGTTTACTCTATAACACAGGGAACAATTCAATCTCGTAAATTAAACCATAATATGAAAATAATGTATATATAACTGAATCACTTGACTGTACAGCAAAATTAATAGAATATTATAAATCAACTATACTTCATTTTAAAACAGAAAAAAAAAAATAAAAAAGTGTAACGGGTGCTTGAGAAAGTTAGCCATCACCTTGCATGGAAACTTTCCACTGAGTTGCAGGTGATTTGAGTGGGCAGGGGAGAGATGCATTGCCATGCATTCACTAGCTCTGCCATGCATTCTTCATGCCTTCAAGGAAAACCCTACAAAAGGTGTTGGTTCTCGCATCCCCAGCTGCCCCTCTCTCTTTCTCTGTGTTTCATGCATTTCCCCTTCCAACCTCATTTTCCCAGAGCCCTTCCTCCTTGTCTCTTTTCAGGAAACGGAAGGGGTGGGAGACCAAAGGCAGCTTTTCCCTTTTTAGCAGATGACCAAAAAAGGAATTTTAAAATTTACAAAATGTCAGCTGATTGAGAAATATGTTTGGGAAGACAGCAAACTACCATACCCTTGAAATAAAGTTACTTCTGGGCTTCTGCCAAATGTCACTCACGCCCCAGCCCTGGGGACTCTGATGTTGCTCATGAATGCATAGCATCACCTTATTTTCTGCAAGGGACGAAAACCGGGGGATGTTCTACTGTTGAAAATTGGAAATTGCCACAACATAAAGTGACGGTGACTTTGGATGGACACCATATATGCGAGTTGAGAAAAGAAAGAAATAAGTTTAAAAATTTTTAATCAAAAAATTCTTTTCAACAGGAGATCTTTCTGCTCTTACAAGAGCAGCCCCGAGCCAGAACTATCAAAAGAAACTATCACCCAAGGATGGAGAAGTTATCCGACACCTGAAATGATACATTCTGTATTCCTCCACATGCAGGCATTCTCCCACGGGGACTGACTGTCACGTCACGAACAGACGAGAACAGAAATACAAAGAGAAATAACGCTAGTGGGTGGATAGTGGGTTCATTCCATGCAAATGGGCCCAAACCCCAAACAACAAAAAAAAGCAAATCTCTTAACATGAAAGTAAAATTATTTGGGGATTATTTTTTCCCCTCTTTTTCTTTTTACATTTCTTTTACACAGGTTTTTTTTAATTCTTTTGGGGGGGATGGCAGAATGACAACCTTTGGGGATCACATAAAAAAATAAATCTGGGGGGAGTTCAAGGGTCCCTTTGCTCACTTCGTTTTCCAGGAGAAATGACACTAACAATGTGTTCAAAAAGAACCCCCAAAAGATGATTTGACAGTTTTTAAAATATCCCAGTTTCCCAATTTTTAAACCTCCCAAAAGACGCCCTTTTCCATATCTTTTGTGTGTCTTTGCACTGAATTTTAAGACTATGTTTTACATTCTATTCCACGCACAAGGAAACAGCGGGTCACAGGAATGGACACTCCATTTGTATAAATTTTTCCCCCTCTGCCCGGGGTTCCCCTTTTCAAACCCAATAGATTGGGCCCTTTCACAGAATTCCCAAGAAAAAGGGGAGAAAAGAATAACTGTTGGCTTATGGGGGAGACTGCAATTTTCCCCCAACATTTGGCCACAGTTGTCATAAAAATTTTCTTTCGACTTCCCTCGGGTTTTCAGGGGTAGGCCCCCCCATGTGGGGAACAGGTTAAACCCCCCTGTCGGGGAAAAATTCCACACCCTCGAGGACGACCTGCTGCCAAATCCCACGCTCAGCACAAGAGAACCCGCATTTGGGAAGCCTTTTCACGAAAGCCCAAGCACCACCCTTAACATACCCCTGCTCACCGCAGCGGGAAAACCGTGAGCCCAGAAAACCCAAAAAATAAATAAACAAAATGTTAAAAAAAAACTCTGGAAAAAAAAAAAAAAAAGGGAGCAAAACCCCCAGCCCTGATGTACTTCTGCTTTCAGGGCCACCCCGGGAACGCTGCAATGGAAATTTCCCTTTACAACACTGTTCCTGCGTAAACACATGAAAACTTGGGTTTTTTTTGATAACGGTATTCAAAATATATTCCCCGTTTTAATAAGGCAAATAAAAATAAAGGGAAAGACTGAAAAAAAAAATCACTTTCCTTGGAATTCCCTGGGGGTCCAAGGGAAAAATCCCTGCCTCCACGCAGGGGCATAGGGTTCGATCCTGGTCAGGAACAAAAACCAAAAGCCATGGGGCCGGCAAAAAAAAAACAGCATACTAAGAAAAAAAATTTGTGTATGTTGTTGTTCAGTCGTGCCCCTCTTTAGTACCCGGGACGTACCCCCCAGCTTCTCTGCTATGGGTTTTCCAAAATATTAAAAGATGGTTTCCATTTCCTTCCCCAAGGGGATCTTTTTTACCCAGCAAAGCTGGTCTCCCACATTGCAGGCAGACTCTTACCATCTCAGCCCCCGGGAAATTTCCCCAAAATTTTTCTGCAAGCCAGCATGTGGGTGAGGTGACCCATTTTTGCCCACCCAAACCCAAAACCCCTTGGGGGGTAGGGGCCCAAACAAAAGGGGAAAGTGCGTGGAACAAGCTGCTCCCCCACCGGGACGGCCCTCCCGGACCTAGCACCAGAAGGAAAAACCCTCCTGAAAGAAGTCACATTTTTTCCTTGTTGAGGGGCCCCGCCCCCCCTAACCCAGTAGTCCAGCCCTGGAACCAACAAGAAAAACAGGGAAAGTCCAAAAAAAACAGGGCCTTCCCCAAAGAAGTAGTCCCAGCTCTCCTCCCCCCCCCCAAAAACACACATGATGAACGGGGGTTCACACATTCACCCTTTCGAGGCAGACCCCCCCTTTTTTAAAAAACCCTGAAATTTGATGGTTAAATGCCCCCCAAAACAACCCCCGATGTCCACAATTCTAAAAGTCCATCACCCGCCCTGGGCCTGTTAGGCTGGGAAAAATGGGCTGGGCTGACACAGGGGTGGGGAAAACAGGGGTGACCACAGGGCTTCCAAAGGCCACAACAGATATTAGAAATTTCAGATCATCACAGGCTTCTGTCTATTAAGACACAAAAAGGGCAAGCCCTTTCCCCCCACATCCCACCGGTGGGACCTGAAGGGAAGGGGAGGGGTTTGGGGCGGGCCTCAAAAACGGCAGCCAGGATCCAGCTCCCTCTGACCTCATTTTTTTTTCTAGCAATATTTAACCCCTTTTGGGCCCCCCTGCACTTTTTCCTTCTGATTTTTCACGTTTGGTGGTTCTCTTTGGGAACACAATAACAAGGGTGAATGACACCCTTGATGGGTCTAGCCCCCTCTTCCCCCTGTGAGGGGGCCCGGGCCCGGAGGACTGTCGTGACTCCACGGGACCCTGAACTCTTGGCTGCATTGCGTTTAGCTGCAGATGTCCCGCCCCTTTCCCGGGTCTTAGTCATCTGAGTTGCGTGCTGAAGTCCTTCGTCCCGGGGACCAAGCAGATCTGACCCCATTGGCCCCTTTTTTGCCCCCCCTCCACGGACACGGCCTAAGCCTCTGATGCCAAGCAGGCCCTTCCAAGTGGGGGCCCCCGGGTCTTACTCCCCCAGAGTAGGAAAAAGAATACAAGAACCATCCTGAAAAAAAAAAACTAAACACCCCAAGTGAGAAACTCTAAGACAGAAAATAATCCAAAGAGAAGCCTCCAAATTAGAAAAAATTTTAATATATTAAAACAAAACTAAAATTCAAAAAGAAATGCCCCCCTATTTTCACAGTATGCTTTTCACAATAGCCCCCAGTTAACAACCTAAATTCTTCAAAAATGAATAAAAAAAGAGTGGTAATACATAAAAAGAATACTCCACAGCCCAAAAAAAAAATAATTTCTCTGCACAACTTTGGGTGGGCCAAAAGTTACCATACTGAGTGAATTAAGTCAGAAAGAGACAGACAAAAACCCCTAGAAACACTTTTGGGTGCTGCTGTTTAGTCTAAGTCGGCGACCTTTGCAACTCCATGGGCGAGCCTGCCAGGCTCCCTTTGTCCTTTGGGGTTCCCAGCAAAAATACTGAGCGTTTTGCCTTTCCTTTTCCAGGGACTTCGGGCCCATGTCTCCTGCTTGGCGGTGGGGTTCTTTACCACGACCGCCAAAGGAACCTTATCACTTAATGGAATCAAAACACAAAACAAATTATCCATGAAAGAAAACCCAAATCACAGGCATGGAGAACAACTTGGGTTTCCCAGGGGAGGAATGGATTGGGGGTCTGGGGGGGATTTGGGTTTTTACACAGAGGGCCCTGTTTTTCCATCCTATAATAATATTTTTGCGTATGCTAATCCCTACTCAACCTATTCTTTCCTCTTTTGGGGGATATAAATTGGGTTTCATGTCCCCGCTTTTCCCTTGGTCAGCAGACTATGGATTGTGCCTGTCAGGGGTTTTAAATGGGGTTCATTCTCCAGGGCCGAATGCTTTTTTTAGAGGTAAGAATCTCCCTCCCCCTATTCTCCTGCCATGATGATCCTGGAACCGGGGGGGGAGTCAAACGAAATCTGGGGCCACGAATCACCACATGGATACAGTTCCCCCAACAGTTTTCTGATTCAAAGGACTTATGCAAGTGAGAAGGAACCATTTATTTTAAGCCCTAATATTTGTTTTTTACTGCGCATCACCTAGCTTATCCTACCAGCCAGGGGGGCTTTTACCTGCCATTGTTAAGTTAACCTTAAAAATAAAAATAAATCTCTCAGAAAAATAATTAAAAATCTCACCCACCCTCACAGTTTTCTTGAAAAATAATAAAAACATCGTGGCTCACTAATAATTTTTTCCCGCAAGGTAGCAGGAAGGCACTAATTTTCTTTTGATAGGGGCATTTTTTGTTAGTGGGAAGGAAAAAAACCAATTTTTAGTAAATCTGGGGATTACATAATCTGTTTGTTTGCAAATTAAAATTTTATGTTTGCTTAGAAATAGACCATAAAGATTTAAAAAAAATCTAAAAATTTTGTTTTTAATTTTTTAATCACAACCCCCCCTTTTTCCCGGGACAGTACATCACAAAATTTTCATCCTCAAATCAAAAAGACAGAACTGCAAAGGGGTTTTTTTGGGTACAATAGCAACCCTCCCACCCCAACATAAACTAGCGAAACAGTAAGGGCCTAATTATCTCACATTATGAGAGCCGGGCCTTGGGGGCTCGATAGCCCATCCGCACTTGTCACCCATCAAGGACTTTGATTTTTTTCCAAAGTTTTTATGAGACAGTACAACATTTTTCCCGACATCCATCTACGCGGATTTTCAAGGGGGGAAGAGATCTCACTCTTGTGTTTCTTACTTACAAAGAAAACATTTCCCCGAAGCACTTCCATTGGTCAAATGGTCACAGCACAATCCGAAACCATCACAGTGAAAGGAAAAATTTTCACGACTGGTTAGAACCATCACCATTTTAAGAGAAGAGCATTTGGGGGGAAAATTTTGGGGAGTCTATCACGACATTACTCTATTTCCCACTTGGCAAAATCAAGCTGAAAAGGAAAAGTGAAATTTTGGGTCTTTTTCCCTTTATTCTCCGGTTTTGCCCTTTGTCTTAATTTTTCTCTACTACCAAGCAGGTTTTTGCAATACTTCCTACCTCCCTGCTCCAACTCATCTTGTTTTCTCCAGTAAATTCTACATACCCCCTGCTAGATGAAGGTTTTAAAACCCTCTCTCATTTTGTCACATCTTTACCCATTATGTCAAATTCCTCTTTTGACACTGTTTTTAGGTTTAACTTCTCTGGGTGCTTTCCTGGTGGGTTTTTTCACCCCATCCCACCTACCACTAATAGGAAAAAACACTTTTTTAAATGCCTCCCTCATTCAACACATCAATTTCTCTTACGTACTTCTTTTTTCTCCCATTTGAACCTCCTATTTCTTGTCTCTCCCAAAGCCGCACTTTCTCTACCATTCGCCTAACTTCTTATAAGATTTTTGGTTATTCACCCCCACACTGTCTCTCCTCACGAATTCTTTTTTCTTTAACCCCAACACCATAACGATTCTACTGTGTGTGAGATGCTCTCCCCAAATAAATTGGGCAGCCGAAGCAAGACTGTTTTTTTTTTCATTCTTCTCACACCATCTTTGCATTTTTGTCACACCTTATTACCCTTCAGCCATCACAAGCGTGACTGAACCCATTCCCTAGGGTTCCAGTGTGACTTTAGCACAATGAAATCGACAATTTGATCCTTTTGGAAAAATTAGCACAATTTTGCATATTTGTTTCTCCAGGGACAGAGAGGGGCCCCCTCTGATAATTAAACTCAGAAACGGGAGGGGGAGTTGTTTCAGCTTTTTCAGTTGTTTTTTCGGGAAAATTTCTACCTTTTTTTTAAACTGAAATCGTAAACCTTTAGAAGGGCCATGTTTTCCAGAATAAATATGAATTTAAACAAGCACTTAGCAAGTCTCTTCAACAATAGTTTTTCCATCATGTAGAGTACTTTATAGATCAACTTTGTTTAAAAAAAAGACGGGGGTGTTTCCTGTAGCCCAGGGGTTAAAAATCTTTTTGCAATGCGGGGAGGGGATTCCCCTGGGGGCTCACAGTAACAATCCATTTTCCCAAAAGCGGAGATGCGGGTTCGACCATTGATTTGACCCTGGTCAAATCCCTCTGGAGAAGGAAATGAAACCACTCTAGTACCCTTGCCTGAAAACCCCCAGGGCAAGGAGACGGGCGGGGGACAGTCCAGGGGGGACACAGAAATTTGGGAACAGCTTAGTTTTTAAACAACAACAAAAATGCAGGGACATGGTTCAATCCTGATCGGGGAACAAAGATCCCACATGCCTTGGAAACCTAACCCCATCATGCACAACTACGAGCCAAAAAGAAAGATCCCTTTTTTGACACAATAAAAGATCCTCTTGCAAAACTAAACCAAAACACCCAAATAAATAAATACAAAAAAAAAAAAAACCTTTAAACCCTCAATTATTTTTTTTTTTTAATGGGGAACTTTTATAGAAAAGGTCAGGGTCACTTTCTTTTCTCTTGTAATCGAAATGCTTTTGGTGATCAGGCATCTAATCGGGCCCTGCAGACAAGCCCACAGAACAGAGAGATGGGGTGTCCCTTAGAGGAATCAGATTTTTCCCTCTCTCAGTGCTTTTGCACCAGACCCGGGAAAGGGCCCGGGACACTGGCGCCTTGCGCGTGACTGTGTGTGATGGAATTAACCTAATTCTCATCCCACTTATGGCTGAGGCCACAATGATCAGAAAATTTTAAGCACCGTTTGCCTGTTTATTAGTTCGGGTGTCTAAACTGTCACAATAAGTATGTGATTTAAACATGTTGGATAGAACCTTTTGACCAATCCCAAAATGCAGACAGCTATATTAATCCAGGGAGGTTTATTTTATTTGAGATTTTCTATGCCCTCGAGTTACAGTTTTTTACCCATAAAGGGGCTTGCTGAAGAAAACTGAAAACTTTGATTTTTTGCACTTTTCCTGCACAAATTAAATAGCATTAACTCAAATATATTGGCTTAATTTGACGGGTAGAGTTTTAAACCCCCTTTTAAATTATCTAGCCAGCCAAAAGCTTCCATTAAACCCCCTTCTGAATGGGTGGATTCAAAAAAGGTTTTCCACACCTATTTGAGGGTCGGGAATCCACATCATTCCCCTTTTTCAAAAAAATTTACTATTGCACTCCCGTTCGTGGCAAACGCACACACCACGAACAAGGGGTTTCTTCAGGGGGGCCCCCCTCTGACTCCAAAAATTTATTCCTTTAGGAAATGAAAGTCGGGAAAATTTGGAGTCCCCCACCTCCCTGGCTTTTGGGTTTTGTCAGTGAGCATCTATGAATAACCATGTGAAGTTGTTTTATTCACTTATTTTCACAACACACTTTTATTTTAGCACTTACTATGTTCAGGACTTGCTGGCTGGAAAGAACAAAAATTAAAAGGAAAAAATATTGAACCCCCAAAAACTTTCATCAGTTAAATCAAAATGTTCTATAGACCCACAGGGTCTCAAAAATGGGACATCGTCTGTTCAATAAAGCACATGTCCCATTGTGTCCAACTCTTTTAGACCCCATGGGCTGTAGCCCCTTATTTTTTCCCCTCGTCCAGGATTCTCCAGGCAAGAAACTGGGGTGGGTGCTATTTTTCCCTTTTTCAGGAATCTTTCCCGACCCAGGACTGAACCCACATCTTTTTCATCTCTTTTATTGGGAAATTGTTTACCACGAAATGCACACAAAAAAACATCCATACAAAAACTTAAGTGACAAACTTAATCTTTTTTTGAACCAATTTCTAATAAAGGGTATGGGGGGGGGAAATTCAAAAACTGTAAAAAATCATGGGGGACATTCAAAGGAGGGGAACTTAGAACTTTAAACCATCCATCACGAAATGGCCTATTCTCTTTTTGCACAACGGAGGACCCCACTTAACCATCGCTAAGCGTCTAAAACCTCAATCAACTAATGTCCTCTCTGTTCCCCGTCCCCAGCTGGGGAAGGGCACAGGGGAAAAGACAACTTCTCTCCCTTTTTTGGACTCCATCCATGGAGACTAGCAGCAGAAAAGGGGACGGATGGGGGGCCCCACGGGGGGCTTTTAAACCCCCAGAGCGGACCACCCGGGGAGGATTAAAAAGGGGGCTTCCTGGGAGGATAATCGAATTGACTTAACAAATGCTTTAACATTTTTCAGTTAAAGAGAGAAGGGTGTGAAAGGGGCAATTAGGAAGGGCTTTTTGCACACCATGAGAAACGGGCCAAAAGGGCAGAGAAGAGTGAAACCACAGAGTCCTCCTCGAACCACAAGTATTGACCCCTTAGTGTTTTTAAATTAACTACAGTAGTTTTGCAGTTGGGACGGGCAAGGGCTATGTCGGAGGGTCCTTACCAGCTAAAATTGGTGCCGGGACCAGGGGAACTTCCACAGAAAAAAGGGCTGGGGCTCTACAAGTTGTCCCCCAGGGGCGGGGTTCTAAAACGGTCCTTTCTGGGGGGATAGTGGAGGATTTTTTCACTTTTCCATTTGAATAATTTTTAAAAAAAAAAAAATTGTGTATTTTAAGGGCACTTTTTTAAACCCAAGTCCAGAAAGCAACACTTAAAAAAAAAAATTTTAACTTTCACCTTTAAGAACTGAAAGGGAATCAAAAATGCCAAAATTAACTTTCCCCCCTTTTCCACATTTTTAAATATTTTTTTACTTTTTCCCCCATTTGCCATCTATCAACTTTTTACCACCTACATAAAACACATATGCTCATTTGAAAGGTGTTTTACCCTTTTATTCACATTCAAAATTACTCCAATTCTACTTCCAAAGACAAAACTTTTTTTTTAAATTAAAAAATTACTTATAAAAATCAGGAAATCACTTTAATAAAATTTTATCTAATCCGTCTGCTAGTTTCTAATAATACCATATAGTTAAATAGTGAGTAAAAAAATAACCTTTGCCCTGTCAATACTCCATTAAAATTTATCACTGAAATGAAATTTTAATTTTTAAATAATAAATGTTTCTTACAAAAGTAAAGAACAAAATTTTTAGAACTCTCATGAACCATGGTTTTCGGGATGCACATTTGAGAAAAACTGTTTGGGGCCAAAGGAGAAGAACGAGCTCTATTCAGTGCGCAAGCCTAGATTTTCTTTTTCACATCATCAAGCATCGGGAAGTTGAGCTGGGGGAAAGGGTCCCATTTCTGTTCAGCAAAGCTGGCTACAAAAGCCTGAAGCCAAGAAACCAGCGTAGCAGTCCTAAAATTAACACTCAGCCAAACGGGCCGAAGGGGTGACATAAGCCAATAAACTCCCCCCCCTGTCTCTAGGGGCAGAAATTTTTAGGATAACAGAGAAAAAAAAAAAACATAGGAGAAAAAAATGCAAATTTCATGGTTTTGGGGGGGGGGCAACCTCTAAATTTAAAGGGGAAAATTGTAGGGGGAAAAATAAAATTTTAGTAAAAAGAAGATCGTTTCTACAAACAAATAAGAAAGGGGGAGAACTGAGATGAAAATGCAGGGGGGTGGGGGCAAAAAAAAAAAAAAAAGGAAGACGTGGAATGGGCTTTTTGGAAAACCAAAAGGCAAAAATTTTTTTTTTTTAAACACAATTTTTTTATTTTTTTCCCTTTTTTTTTTTAGTTGGACTAATATTTTCATCATTGCATGGTTTTTGTCATAAATTTAAAATAATTACCAGGGATTTACATTTTTCCCCCACCCCGGGCCCCCCCCCCCACCTCCCTCTCCACCCGATCCCTCGGGGTTTTCCCCATGCCCAGCTCGAGCACTTGTCTCGTGTATCCAACCTGGCGGGTGATCGTTTCACCCTAGATAAATACATGTTTTTGATGCTTTTCTCTTAAAACACCCCACCCTCGCCTTCTCCCAGACCCACAATCTGTTCTAACATCGAGTCTTTTTCTTTTTTTGCATAAGGGTTATTGTTCCCATCTTTCTAAATTCCATATATACTTTAGAAACTGAAATGGTCTTATCTTCTGTTTACTTCACCTGTAAAGGGGCTCCAGTTCATCCATCTCATTAGAACTAGTCAATGAATTTTTTTTTAATGCTGATAATATTCCAGGTGTATATGTACCACAGCTTCCTCATCCTTCGTCGCTGAGGCATCTAGGCTGCTTCCATGTCCTGGCTTTTATAAACATGCTGCGAGAACATTGGGGGCATGTGTCTTTTTCAGGTCGGGTTTCCTCGTTTATCCCAGAAGGGATTGCGGGGTCATAGGCAGTTCTTTTTTCCAGCTTTTAAGAAATCTCCACACTTTTTTCCAAGTGCTGTACTAATTTGCATTCCACCCAACATGAAAGGGGGGTTTCCCCTTCTCCACACCCTCCCAGATTTATTCTTGTAGATTTGTGGAAGTACCACCCGCCGGGCATTAAGGTACCTCAGGGTTTTTGATTTGCATTTTCCGATTATTGATTTATGTTGAGCACTTTTCATAGGTTTTTAGCCATCTGTTTGCTTCCTTGAGAAAATTCTAGTTTATTCTTGGCCATTTTTTTATTTGTCATTTTTCGGAGTTGAGCTGAGAGTGCTTGTATATTTTAGAGATTGAATCGCTTTGTCTGTTTCTTCTTTGCTATTATTTTCTCTCTCCCAATCTGAGCTGCTTCTTCACATTGCTTATAGTTACTCTTTTGTGCAGAAACGCTTTTTAAGTTTCATTAGTCCCATTGTTTATATATTTTTGTCTTTTATTTCGTTAAATTTCTGGTAGTTGTCATAGAGTACCCTGCTGTATTGTATGTCTGATAGTATTTGCCTATTTCCGCGTCTCTAGGAGTTGATAGTTTCTGTCTTACATTTAGATCTCTAATCCATTTTGATGTATTTTTGTTATGGAGTTAGGAAAAAGTTTGTCTAGTTTCATTCCTTTTAACAGTGTTGACAAATTTTTTTCCCAGCATCCCACTTGTTAATCGAGGATATCTATTGTTCCAATTGTAAAAATCCTGTGCCTCACTTTGTCCGAAGATAAGTGTCCTTAAGTTCATGGATTTATACTCGTGGGCTTTCTATTCTGTTCCATTATCTATATATCTGTCGTTTGCAGTACCCATACCATAGCTGTCCTAGATGACTGTGGCTTTGTAGTAAGAGTCTAATCTGGCAGATTGAGTCCTCCAGTTCCCATTTCCTTCGTTCGCAGATTACTTTGGCTATGCGATGTTTTTTGTATTTCCATACTAATTGGTGAATTATATTGTTTCTGAGTTCTGTGAAAAATACCTGTCGAATTTTTGATAGGATTGCATGCGAGAATGCTATAATTAACGCATTTGAGTAGTATAATAGCATTATTGACTAATTTGAACTTTCTCCCATCCATGAAAACACGGTGATATGCTCCAACTGCTGGTCTTGTTCCCTTGCGTTTGCTTACTTCAATGATATAAGATTTTGCTATGAATCGAATCTTTTAGTTTCTTTAGGTAGATAGACTCCTAATTTGTTATACTTGTTGTTGCAATGTGAATAGTATTGTTCCATAATGTCCGCTTCTGTTTTCTCAGTGTTAGTGTATAGAAGGCAAAGTATTTTCGTGTGTGTTTAAGTGTATATCCGGGCAACTTTGGACTGTAATTCATTGATTAGCTCTAGATGAAGTTGCTGTAGAGTCTTTAGGTTTTCTATGTAGAGATAATAATCATTCACCAGCAAACTACGAGAGTTTCACTCTCTCTTTTCCTATCTGGATGCCTTTTACTTCTTCTTCTGCCCGGATTGCTGTTGGCTCATACACTATCCAAAACTATGATTAGAAGTAGTAGGTGGTGTAAGATGCAAAAACCGCTTTCTTGTTCTTTGATTCAGAGTAATGCCTTCAATTTTTCTACCATTAGAGTGTAATGCGTGCTGGCGTTGTGTCTTATATAGTTTTATTATGTTGAGTATGTTCCGTCGGATTCCATCCTTCCTGGAGAGTTTTAATCATAAATGGATTTGAATTTGTGTCAAAAGCGCTTTTCTCGCCTCTATTGAATAATCTATATGTAGTTATCTTTCAATTTTGTTAATGTGTTGTAGTGACATTGATTGATTGTCGAGATTAAAGAATCCTTGCATCCTGGAGATAAAGGCCCACTTTGGTTCATGATGATGATTTTTTAATTTGTTGTGTTGGGATTCTAGTTTGCTAATTTTGTTAACGATTTTTGGCATCTATATGTTCATCATGATATTGGCCTGTAAGTGTTCTTTTTGTCGCAATCTTTGGTCTGGGTGTGGAATTAGTAGTGATGTGCCACATAGAATGAGTTTGGAATTTTGAAAGATGCTTCTGCAATTTTCTGGAAGGGTTTTAGTAAGATAGGTGTTAGCTCTCTCTAAATTTTTGGTAGAATTCAGCTGTGAAGCAATCTGGTCCTGGGCTGTGTTGCTGGAGAGATTTCAGATATACAGTTTCGATTTCCTTGCTTGTGGATCGTTTTTTAAGATCTTCTATTTTCTTCCTAGGTTTCATTTTTGGAAAGTTTATACTTCTCTAAGAAACTTGTCCATTTCTTCCAGTTGTACCATTTTATTGGCATAGAGCTGCTGGGTAGTATCTCTTAGGAGCCATTGTATTCAGTTGTCTGTTGTGATCTCTATCCATTTCAGTTTCTAATTTTTGTTTTAGAGTTTGTCTTCTCCCTTTGTTCTTAATGATTCTTGCTAATGGTTTTGTCAATTTTGTTAATTTTCAAAAAAAACCAGCTTTTAGCTTTTGTTAATTTTTTGCTATGATCTCTTTATTTCTTTTGCATTTATTTCTGCCCTTAATTTTTTCAGATTCTTCCGTTCTACTAACCCTGGGGTAGTTTCTTCATTTCTTCTCTTCTCTAGTTGCGTTTAGTGTAGGAGTTAGGTGAGTTTTATTGACGTTTTCTTTGTTTCTTGAGTTAGCTCTGTAAATGCTATGAATCTTTCCCCTTAGCACCGCTTTTTACAGTGTACACCCATAGTTTTGGGTTGTTGTGTTTTCATTTTCATTCATTTCTATGCATATTTTGATTTCTAGTTTTTGATTTCTTCTATTAATTGTTGGTTAATTCAGAAGCGGTTGTGTAGGTCCTCCATTATGTTTGAATGTTAAATAAATTTTTTCCTGTAATTGAGATCTACTCTTTACCGCACAGTGGTCAGAAAAGATGAAGGAACTGGAATATTCAATCTTGTTGAACTGTACAAGACTAGATTTTATGCCCAGTATTTGATCTATTCGAGAAGTTCCCTGTGCACATGTAAAAAGTAAGTTGATTGTTTTGTAAACTTCCTATATTGTCGATTAGGTCTACTGTCCAGTGTGTCCGTTAAAGTTGTGTATTCCCTGTTAATGTCCTTGAGTTTGATCGATCCATATTTTTTTTGTGAGTGGGTATTATAGTCTTCAACTTTTATTGTGTGTACTATATGTCCTCTTTCATACTCGTATAGCGTTGCCGTAACAGATTGCGTGACTCCTATGTTGGGTGCATATATATTTTATAATTGTATAATCTTCTTTGGCTTATGGACTTTGTGCATGTATGTTATGAGTCCAGCTTGTCGTCGTGTGCACTAGACGGAATGTGATAGTCTTTATGGTGATTATATATGGCGAATGCGTACTGGCGATTCTTTTGGTCTCCGTTTGCGTGAATTATTTTGGTCCAGCCCTTCAAATTATAATCTGTATGTCCCGTGCTTTGGAGGTGGTCTTCTTGTAGACAGCTTATATATTCGTCTCTTTGTAGTCCATTCAGGCAGCCTTTGTCTTTTGGTGTGGGCATTCAATCCCAGTTGACATTTAAGAATTATTATAGTATGGGTCCCGTTGCCTATTATTTGTGTGTTTTGGTCTCTGTTGATTACTCACCTTCGCAGTCTGTTTCCTGTGCTAGAAATAATACTTGTAGTATTTGTTGAAAAGCGGTGGTGTGGTGAAATTCTCGTCAGCATTCTCTTGTCGTGTTTAGCTTTTGAAGTCGCCTTCATAACTTAATGAGATCCTTGCTTCGGGGTGAGTAAACTAGGTTGTAGGTTTATGCTCTTTCATTACATTAAGTTTTAGTCCTGCCATTTCCTTGCTGCCTGAAGGTTCTATATGATTAGATCTCTGTATCCGCTTGGGGAATCCCCTTGTGTGTTAATTGTTGTTTTCTCCCTGCTGATCATTGTAATATTTGATTCTAGTGTTCTGATCTTTGTTTGAATTTGAGGTAATAGTATCTGTGTTGTTTAACCTGGTTATATCCTGTATGGGACTCTCTGTTTCGTGGAACTTGGTTGGCTATGTTCCTTCCCCATTTTTAGGAATTTTATCAACGATTAGCTCCGCGTGTAGCTTCTCATACCTTTTCTTTTATGTCTTCGACTTCTGGACTCCTATGAATCGAAATTGGGGCTTTCACATAGTCCCTAGGAGTCCCAGAGGTTGTCCGCATTTTTTTTTATATTCTGTTTTCTTTTTTTTCCTCTCGCTGCATTTATTTCCCCCATTTTTAGCGTCGAATTCAACTGAGCCTATATTGCGTGCTCGGTATTCTTCTCATTTTCCCTCCAGAGGTTGTTGAGCTCATTTATTTCATTTATGAATGTTTGTAATTGAGTTTGTGGGATAGGCTTCTAGGTCCTTGTTAATCATTTCTTGCATCTTCTCAATCATTGTCTCCAGCGCATTTTAATTGTTATTTCCATTTTGTTTTCTAGATTTTGGAGCATTTTGTAGTATCATTAATTCCTAAATTCTTTTTCAGGTAATTCCCTATTTCCTCCTCTTTTGTTAGACTTGGTGGGGGTTTTTAAAGTTCCTTTACGTTGGGTATTTTTCGCCTTTCACTTTTTAGATTTCTGTGTCTGGATGGGCTTTCTGTATTTTTGTGGGCTTGGTTTTTTTTTATTGTGGAGTTTCACCCAGTGGGGGGGGTTGGGCATTGTTTGTAAGGTTTCCTGGGTTTGGAAGCGGTCAGCTTCGGTGCGTAATTGGTTTTTTTCTCTCTAGTGCAATGGGGTGTCCAATAGAGTTTTTTCATGGTCTAGTGTTATGTGACTTTGACAGCCTGTATGTTTACACTCAGGGCTATGTTCCTGCATTTCAAAGAATTTGCTGGGAGTCTTGAACGGAGCTTTTTGGCTCTTGGGTGGGTTGGTTTTGTGGGAAGGAGGCTTTTGGATGGCCTTATTCCTTTAAGTTCCTGAGTCAGGAGTTTTCTGGGTTTTTTCAGGGTTTTGGGGTTAAGTCTCCGCCTCTGGATTTCAGTTTTATTTTTCCAATATCCAGACTTCTCCAAATAACACACGAAAATAAAACTTCTAGTTAATGGGAAAAAATTTTTTCCACCGTGAAGACAACCAGAGAGGTTCACAGAGTTACAGAAGAATAAGAGGGGGAAGAATAAAGGTGAGCAGGAGGAGAAAAAAGGGGACCAAGAGGAGAGAACAGATCTACGCAGTTATCTGTTCCCAAGTTCCCCCCTACCCAGACACCCCAAAGATTTACAGAGTTGGATTGGGAAAAGAAGGGGGAAAAGGAAAAAAGGTTTCTGAGGGAAAAACAGAGATCAAAAGTGGGAAGTAATCACCACACTCCTAAAAGAAAAGGGGAAATGAATATTGGATTCTTTAAAAGTCCAAAATTTTTATCACCTACTGAAAAAAAAAGATAAAATCATGAGAGGGTTTCCCTGAAATACAATATTTTAAAAACAAAAAAACACAAAAAATTTAAAATGTATAAAGAAGTTTGTTTAAAAAAAAGGGTTTCTCTCTCTTTTTTTTTTGGCAAGGTTTTAGGAAATGAAAAGAAAATTTAAGGAATAATAGAGGGGTATTAGAGGGCTTTAAAAGGAAAAAAGGGAAAAAAAAAAAAAAAAAAAAAATAAAAAAAAATTTTTTTCCCCAATAAAAAAATCGTAAAAATAATGAAAATGAAATTTGAGGAGTAATGGGGGATAATAGGGAAATTTTTAAAAAAAAATAAAAAAAGAAGAATAAAAAATTAAAAAAAAAAAGAAAAAAATTTTTTTTTAATTAAAAAAATATATACATAATATCAGGAATTTCCTGGGGTTTTTGCGGTCATGTAGGTTCATTCAATTTTGATAGCTCCTCTTTCCAGCAAAACCTTTTCGTATCTATAGGGCCCCCTTCCCGGGAGTCGGGGTTTTCTTTGGATTTTTAAACTGTTTTCACCGGTCCTTTTTTGAACGGTTCCTTTTGTTTATTTGCTTCTATTTTCCGCCTTTTGGTGTCTAATTTCCGCCCTGACACAGCGGGCGAGGGGATCTCTTATTTAGTTCCTATTAGTTTTAGTCCTCACGGGGGGGGCAGGGGGCTGCAACAGATACCGCCTGTGTGGATCCAACCGTGTTCCGGCCACACTGGGTTTTTCCCCCCCTCACGGGGGTTTATGCTTTCCCCGCACACTGCCAGGCTCCCGCTGCTCTATATGGGCGGGCCCTGCTTGATGGGTTCCAGTTTTTTGGGGACCCACAAAAACGCAGATTCGGTTGCTCCTGCGTTTTTTTGCCCCCCCGGGCCCGAGTGGTTCAGGCAGCCAAAGGCTTGGGCCACTCTCCCCCGGTGCAGCATGCCTTTTTCCCCCCCGCATCCACGGGCCCCGCACCAGAGGCTGGGCGCAATCTCCCCGGTACGGCGCCCCCCCCCCCCCCCCCCCCCCCCCCGCGGCGAGCAGCTCAGCACCGAGGCTTGGGGGCACTCTCCCCGGTGCAGCGCGCCTTTTTCCCCCCGAGCCGAGCAGCCCAGGCAGCCAAGGGTTGGGCCACTCTCCCGGGAAGGGGCCGCTTTTTTTCCCCCCCGGCCCCAGCGGCCCGCCATCGGGTCTCAGGAAGTCTTTAAATAGGAACCGGGGCCTGTTTGCCCGTGGGGAGGGGGGCTTTTCCCGGGGGTGATTTTTCCCTTTTTTTTTTTTCCCCAACCCCCCCGCCTCCTACCTCCACGGGGGTGGGCCGGGTCTTCTCTGGAGTTTCCATCCCTTTTTTTGCGAACCGCCGGGATGTGTTCGGGGGTTTAATTTTTCCCCTTTCTATCCCACAGTTTTAAAAAAACTCCCCCCCTGCTCCAGGGTCTTTTTGGGGGCCCGGGCCTACCCTAAGCAACCCCCCGCTCCTCTCCGTTCCGCCCCCCTTGTTGCTGGGGGGTGCGGGCTCTGGGGGGACTTTTTTTCTGGGGGTTTTCTTTTTAAACACTAATCTGTGGGGCCCTTTTTTAATTTTTTTTTTTTTTCCCCGTTAAATGCCGAAAAACTTCCCCATCCCCCCAGTCAGGGTTTTTCCCGTGATTTGGGAAAATTCCTCTTTTAAACTCCCTTCCCCCGGACAGGGGTCCGTCCGTAGCTCTTTTTACTCCCTTTTTATCTTTTATTTTGTCCTACCTCCCTTTGAAGACAAGGGCTCTTTTTTGGGGACCGATTCCTCTGCTAGCGACAAAGTTGTTTTGTAAAAAATTTCCACGTTCAAATTTCTTTTTGATAAATTTGTAGGGGGGAAAGTGGTCTCCTGGCCCATTCCTCCCCCCATCTTTGGGTCCTCCCCGCAAAATATTTTTTTTGATAAATTTTTCCCAAAAATTTACTTTGGAGTTAATAAAAAGGGCAGGGTTGAAACTGTGGGAAACAAGCTCAAAGATGAGGCAGCAATTTTACAAAATTTTAAAAAAGGGTTAGTTTTTTCAGGGCCCAAACAGGAAAACACAGAGAAAACATGATCACGAGACTTGAATAAAACTCTTCTTAGTCTTTATGAAGAGGCAATACAAATAATACAAACGGAGTGTTCAAAAAGACTGTTTAAAAACTATGAATTTTAACAGCGTTTTTTTCAAACAATAGCTATATACCAACAGGTGACTTAAAATAAAAAAACCATACGACAACCT
>JAJLRB010005245.1:0-38431 GCA_020976825.1 Odocoileus hemionus | reverse complement strand
TCCTGACTCTCAGGAGGCTCCAGTTAAAAATGGTTGACCCAGCCCCCCTTCGATTACTGCCTCTGCACTATATTTGGACTGTGTGAGATTTTGCATGTGTCTTTAGAGTAGCTGTCTGTTTTCGTACCCCTCTGGCTCTCAAGTTTTATTGGCCTACAAAGCCAGATGATCTGGGGGGTTTGTCTTCCGGTGCAGGACGCCTTGGCAGGGGAGCCAATGTGGAGCTTGAACCTTTTGACCCCTTTGGGGGAGAACCTCTCCAGTTTTGACTACCCTCCCATTTGTGGGGTCACCTATTCAGGGCTGTGGGTCTTGACTATACTGTGTTCCACCCTCCTATCTATGTCTTTAGGTTCCTTCCTTATTTCTTTAGTGTGGGGAATGTTTTTGCTACTCTTAGATCATTTTCAAAGTTTGTTGTCTATAAATATTTGTCATTTCAGTGTGCTGTGGAAGGAGATGAGTCAGAGTCCCCCTTTCCACTATCTTGGCCATTCTTTTTGATCATCTTTTATTCTTGTACATATGTCTGTCATAGCACTGCTGTGCATATTGCATTTATGAATTTAATCTTTGCCTCCCTGTTGGAATGTAAGCTCCTTGATAACAAGAATGTTGCTTTCATTCATCTTTGTATCTCTAGCAGAGTTCTAGGCAGGGGAGTGATATCTTAGTAAATATGTACAAAACAAATATTTTATTATATGTGTAAAATAGGGTACGAGTAGCAGTATATATCTCAGCTCTCCAGAGTAAATCCTGTAGTTAACTATTAACAGCTAGTTTATTGTGTCTTTTTAATGGTACCTTATTTTGATCACTTCAGTTTGAATTGAAATATGTTTTTTCAGGGACCAGTAACATTTAAGGATGTTATGGGGAAATTCACCCAGGAGGAATGGAAATGCTGGACACTGCCCAGAGGACCCTATATAGAGAAGTGATGAAAGGGGAACTACAGTACACTCATCTCAGTGGGTGAGGAAATCTTCTGCATCTGTAACTCCCAGTAGTTTTCATTTCCTTTCTCACTTACTGGAATTGTAAATCCTGTGTAGAGTTGATTTAGCATTGTTTTCAGGGTCAAAGTTGATGAATCCATTTTGGGTACCAGAAAAATATTTGTGTCCCCATGCCCCTCCCCTAATAGAACAAATTTGCCAATCTTGTGAGACCTTCATTGTTCTGATCTAACTGCGTTCCTTATCCTCAGGTTGCTGTATTCCCAAGTAATTTGTGTTATTTTATCTTTTTCTATTTAATAGGCTATTGTGCAAATAGGCCAAATGCAATCCTCAAGTTGAAGCAAGGAAAAGAACCATGGATATTAGAAGTACAATTTCCACGTTTGAACAAGCCTGGTAGTTAGAAATTTTAACTCGTATAAGGGGGTTGGAATTGATGCCTTTGAGTTTTGAAATTTTTTTTCAAGAATCTCTTTTTTAAATGCCCCAAACTTTTGGAAATGATTGAGAATACTTGATCTGCCTATGTAAGCAACATAAATCAAACCTCCGGTTTTTGTTCTCCCCATCTAAATTCCCTCTTTTGTGTGGGGCAGATGGAGATGATTGATTTTTTGTGTAAAAAAATTCCCTCTTTTGCTTGAATTTTTAAAGTAGATTTATTTCTCTTTCCTACATACTAACTTTCACTTAAAACTCTCATTTTTCTTTTTGCTAGAATTTCCAGTTACTCTTTGCCATTAGACTATGCAGCTAAAATCTTAAAGTGTTTATAAATCTATCTTATAAAATTTTCAAATGGCATTTCCTCCTTTCTTTAACAATAAAATGTCTTAGATTTTTAGCACCCATTTTAATTTTACTATTCTCTCTTTAATCTCTGAAATTGGATTATAATCTTACGCCTTTCATGAGCTATATTATTGCAAAGTTGATACAAATACCCTAATTTCTGTCAAGAACTAGTCTGGCCTTTATTGCCTGCTGCATCTTATTTTTTCCTTGTGGCCTCAAAACATGTGCTAATCTTCATTTTATTGCTCTCTTAAATGCTTTATATACATAAGATCTTATTTCTTGAGTATCCCCAAATTAACCTTGCACATATCCCTATCAAATAACTTTATATTTTCCTTACAAGTGCCATGAAATTTAACCCCAAATCTCTACTCAATCTCATTTTTTTCCCCAAGCATTTTAAAAATGAATAAACATGAAGGTCTGCAAGATCTAGAATGAAGTAAATAATCACCCTTTGAAGATCATGTAGAAAATTGGAGCAGGATGGGGAGGAGACTAGAGCTGAGTCGCAGTTGCAGCGTTCGGCCAGCAGCGAGGATCTCTGCTGCTAGACTGGGGGTTCATCCTGGGGGATGGCGTGCCCCCTGCTGCAAAACTCTTTCTTTTGGGTGTGTGGGGCTTCTGGGTCTTCTGAACCACCCAACTAGAAAGAGAAGAATTTTCCTCTAAACATGAGGCAATGGATGTCCTGAGAAGGTCATTTTGGTGTTGACATCTAGATTGTTGGGTATGGGCAAAGGGGAAATTTAAGTGGAAGTTTATAGTCTAACTACTAGAAATTTAACACTGTAAACTAGGTTTGAGTGGGTAAGACCTTTATACTTAGCTCTTTCATCTAATGTAATCTTTCCTTTGATATTTCCAGTGAACACAGTTGTCTACTAATTTTCCTTTCCCCCTACTTACTATTCATTGTCCTTTAATGGGCTCACATCATGCTCTATGAGTCTCACATTCTTGTTCAGCAGCACTTTGAATACCTTTTGTTTTCTGCTCCCTATTCTTTGTGTGTGTGTGTGTCTGTGTTTTGTCTTCACTTTCTCTCCAAGTTTTTAAGGTCATATTTGTAGTGTCAAAGTTACTTGAATTTATAACTAGGTCTCTCCCTCTTTGCTAAAAGCATGTTTTAGTGTTATTTATATTTTTTTTTTCTAAGCCACTGAGATAGAAGAAGTTTGCACTTAAGAACTCCTTCATTTGAGAATAGTTGCCCGAAACCTAAGAATCCACTCTATGACCTAAATAATGTGTTAAGATGTATAAAATATTTAAAATTTTTGGGTTCCTTTGTAGAAGACGTATGCAATACTCATGACCAAGGAGCAAGATGCCAGAAGCCAAAGCTGAAAATTCAAGGCAAGTTCAAGAATTCATTTTGAGATTTTGAAGCTTTTTAAGAAAAGGGGGTTAATAGGGGTACTGGAAGTGGACAGCATAGTTCATGATAAATGAGAAAACTGAAGCAAATTCCCAAAAAACATAATCCAAAGGGGGAAAGCCCTCTTTCATAATAGAGACCTTTTATAATTCAAGATAGGAGATTAAAACTCTGAAACAGTCTTTTGATTCTTATTTACATAATAAGAGAGACTTTATTATACAAAGTCAAGTTCAGGCATTTGAGAAACCTGGAGAATATAATACAAGTGAATACCTTCACCAAATGTTAAACCACAGTATATGTCAACATAGAATATTCACAATGGAGAAACCCTATGACTCAAAGAATATTGGAAAAACCTCTAGAAATCGGTTGTCAGAGTTTTTTGAAAAAATTACACAGCAGACCCAACCCCCACCCCATCCCCCCAAAAGTCTTATACATTAATGAATTTGGAACTTTCTCTTAGGAATGGAGAACTCAAGAAACATCGAAAACTCATACCAATGAAAAAAACCTATAAATGTAATCAATGTGGAAAGTCCTTCTACAGAAGTCTATCCTCATAATACATGAGCATACTCATTCAAAGGACAAACCCAGTGAATGTGAGAAATCCGTCTCTCAGAACGGACACCCTCACAAGGAAAACCAAAAACTCCTACCAGAGAGAAGACCTATGAATGTAAAGAATGTAAGAAAACTTTCTACCATCTGTCATCTCTCAGTAGACATTGAGAACTCATGCAGGAGAGAAAACCGTACAAATGTAATCAGTGTGAGAATCCTTCTACCGGGAAACCACACCTCATGGAACATCAGAAACACACACAGGAGAAAAAACCCTTTGAATGTACTGAATGTGGGAAGTTCTTCTATGTTAAAGGATACCTCATGGTACATCAGAAAACACACACAGGGGAAAACCATATGAATGTAAGGGAAAGTAGGAGTCCTTTTCCCAGAAATCACACCTCACAGTACATCAGAGAACACATACAGGGGAGAAACCCTATAAATGTAAGGAATGTGGGAAATTCTTCTCTAGAAATTCACACCTCAAAACTCATCAGCGAACTCACACAGGAGAGAAACCCTTGAATGTAAGGAATGTGGTAAATGCTTCTACCCGAAGTCAGCCTTAACAGTACATCAGCGAACTCATACAGGGGAGAAAAACCCCCTTTAATGTAATAAATGTGGAAAAACCTTTTACTATAAATGGACCTCACTAAACATCAGAGAAAAACCACAGGGGAGAAGCCCTATGAATTGTAATGAATGTGGAAAATCTTTCTCTGTGAATTCAGTCCTCAGATTTCATCAAAGGACTCACACAGGAGAGAAACCTATGAATGCAAGGAGTGTGGGAAATCCTTCTCTCAGAAGTCACATTTTGTCATACATCAGAGAAAACACCAGGAGGAGAAACCCTATGAATGTAAGGAGGTGTAAGGAAACATTTTTTCAGAAATCAAAACTCACGCACATCAGAAGACCCACACAAAAGGGAAAATCTTATAAACAATATCAATTGGAGAATTCTGTCTGATTTTGTCCTTCGGGAATAATCAGATAACTCACACAAGACAAAAAACCTTATGAAATATCATCAATATAGGAAACTTCAGCCAATTTTTTTCATCATGGAGAGAAATTTATAAATCTCTTGGGAGAAATTTTTACCTTATGTCAGGCTTTTACTAAATTTCAGACAACATACATGGTAGAAAACACTACAAATGGTAAAACATGAGGGAAACCTCTCTTTCAGAAGTCATGCTTTATTGTACAACATATAAACCCGACAAGAGAAAAACTATAAGAAAATGAATATCAGGAAATTTCTGTCAGGGTAGCCATATAAATGAGAGATTTCTATCAGTATCCTGGGGCATTCAGAAATCTTTTTATACCTGTTGAACTAATTAGCACATTCTAAAAGGAGATAATCACAAAGATTACAACATATATGGAAGGCTTTTCAAGAGTGAGTTTCAGTGAATGTCAGATCAGTGGGTATAAAGTTTTAGAACCGTTTTAAAAAATATTTTTAAGTTGTGAAACCTTTTAAACAAATTCTAAGAGAATATGTATGGGGGGAAAATACTTATACTAGAGGTCATGTTGCAGAAATTGATTACAAGGTTGTTTTTCTTTTTTAAAGAAACCTGCAAATGTCGGGTATATGAAGTTTTGTAAAAAGCACAAATAAATTGAAAACTGTAACATCATTAACACATGTGAAAAGTCCTTTAGTATGTAGGACCCTTTTGTGTGAAATGTTGTGTGCTACAGAACACGATTGTGGATGTTTGATGTGCATGTGAACCATCCCTAATTGTACATAGTGAATTATGTAGCTTATTTAGTTCAGTAACTTTTATGTATATGAAGATATCTCTCATTTAGTCTCAGCAGGGGCTCCTGTTGTTAAAGAATGTGTATTTAAGTGTAGTATTCTTTCAAAATTATAATGTATCCCCCCCTCATTTCTGAATGGATATGGATTTATGAACTAATCCTTCAGAAAAGATATAAAAAACGTTCTGTAAAATTTGCAACTCTCTTATGGTTGGCCAAATTTTACATTAGGGATAAAATTTATAGGAAAAGGCTTCCCCGTGGTCAGTGTAAAAGAATCTTCCTGCCAGTGGTGGAGATATGGTTCAGTCTCTGGGTTGGGGATGGCAAACCCACTCACCCCTGTATTCTTGCCTGGGAAATGTCAAGGACAGAGGGGCTGGAGGGCTGGTCAACAGGTTCACAAGAGTTGGATGTGACTTAGCAATAAACAAACAAGTTCATTTTTTAAAAACAGCTGAAAATCCCTACATAATAAAAATTTTTATGTGAAGAAATATGTTAGTGTTGTTTTAGTAAGTTGCGAGCTGTCTGAATTTATATTTTGTATGAGGTCCTAATGTTTTTTCACTACCTTTTTCTTTCTAGTAGAAGCAACATGACATAGAGGTTAAGAGTATGGACTTTTGACTCCTACTGCCCCGGCTGTTTCTAGCATGAGGCATTTCACCTAACCTCTTTGTGCCTCAGTTTCCTTTTTTATAAAAAAAGTGGTAATAGGATTGCTTTGAGTTGTAAATGAGTTAATATTTTTAAAGCACTTAGAATAGTGTCTGAGACAAAGGAAGAGCTATATGTTAGATACTATCATAATTTAAATTTTTATTTCTTGAATTATTCTGCAAAATAAAAAAAAGGTTGGCTACCAGCATTCGCCCCTCACTTTACTGCTGCAGTGCTTGCTTTGATTTGGTTGTTTTATTTTTCTGCAAGTGATTCAGATCTGGCCCACTGCCTGCAATGTTTTACCTTTCTGAATGGTTGAAAAAAATTATTTTGTGATGTGAAAACTTACAATATTTTAAAATTACATGTCTGTAAAAATTTAACTTTTGTTAGAACACTAATAAAAAAACTTGTTTGTTTTTCCTGTGGCTGCCTTACTTACAGTAGCAGAGCTGAGTACACTGAAGAAGACCATATGCCCCACAGGGCTAAGATAGTTATTTTTTTGGTACCTTACAAACTCAAGTTTTTAGAACTGAAAGTGTCACAGCCAACATAGAAGTTATTTTTACATATGGTATGTGTTTCAGAAATTGTGATATATCAGTTTGGGGTAAGTGGAGGTTTTTTGCAATATCTTTGTTATGTGCATTATTTTATATGTTACAAGACTATATAAGCATTAGAATTTTTTTCAAAGATTTTGTTTAGCTGCTGGACTGTCATAACATCAAAAAAAATACTCTGATGGAATGTAGCAGTAAATTATGAAATAAACATTGTCTAATTAATTGATTTCCCTACTCACAGTATTCCTGTATTTTTTCTATGTCCATGGCCAGTTTTCCTGTATCATTTTTTAAATTTTATATCACATAATAAAATACATCTTTATGTCTACTTAACTAAGTGCAACCAAACAACAACAAAAAGAATACCCAACTCCACCAGCTACATTACTAGTAAAAAATTTCTTTATTGCCCATACTTCATAGAATTGTCAAATTTCCACTCCAATCTAAATCCTGCCATCTTATTTCCCCCTTTCCCAATAAAAAGGACTTTTATGATGTTTAGCTTCTTCCTCATGCCTCATTTGTGTTAATATTAATGAGTACCTAGTATAATATTTAGAGTAAAATTTTTTTAGTGTATTTAGTGTAAAACATTTAGTATAATATTTAGTATAATATTTTTATAATAATATTTAGTATAATATTTGCTTACATCTTATGTATACTTTGTACTTATATAACTTCTGAATACTCCATGGTAAACTACTGGCTCTTACAGGGCATCCCCTTCTTGATACATGTTTAAGAGGAAACAATCTCTTTAGTGTTCTTTATTTCAGTGTGAAAACAAATACATTGTATAACTTCTTGGGCTTCTCAATCAAAAATTAAATAAAAATTAGTACTTTTTTTGGGACAGTCCAATAACTGGGGGCAATCTATTTTGAAAATTTAAAAGCCTGTACTAATAAAAGTACTTTTAAAAATTAATACTCTGGTAAGAGTAAAATGTTGCTAGTCTCCAAGTTGAAGAAAACCTGAGACACTGTTTCTTGGCCATAACCCCCAAGATATGAACTAGTAATCCACCAAAATTGATAGATCAGGACAAGTGATCAGACATTGATGGCAATTAACTGGAGAATTTTCTCACTAGGGCACATGCTTATGAAACCAGCTAGCTGTGACAATCATTTCTGAAAGCCAAGCAACAGCTTTCACTTCTGACACACTCTGGAAATCCAGCAAGTCAGCTATGGCCTACCCCGTGACTACTACTACACTTTTTGAAAGAGCCAAGTCAGTCCTCAAAACTCCGCTTTGGAAAGTCTACAATCCCCGAATCCCCCATTTCCCCAAACCTTTTATCATTTCTTTCTCTGATTGATTTACAAATATAGGCCCCTTTTGTTAGTTTGATGGTCAAAGTGGACAGTATCAATTCCTTCCTCATGCTATTCTATGACTAAGAGACAATTGATTTTCCCATCTTCTTGAATCTGGGTTGGTCTTGTGACTTGTTTTGGCTTATTAGCATATTACAAAAGTGTCAGGGCCCCCCTTTAGGAGTATGGCAGCTTCCACTTTTCCTTCTCAAAGCTAGTAACATGGAAAAAGTACAACTAGTCTGAGATCCCAAATTTTTGAAGAAACTCAAGCTATGAGGATGAAACCCCACAAAAGGTGGACATATGAGTGAAGTTTTTCAGACCTTCCAGCCTAGCCCCATCACTGCCTAAATGCTAGCTGAATAAGAGGATAAGCTAGTAACTAGTGGAGAAGAAAAATCATCCACTCTTATCTATAGAGAAATAATAAGTTATTATTTTAAGCCTTTTAAGTTTTAGGTGTTTTTGTTGCACGTAATAGATGGCTGAAACAGAAAGCAATAAGTCAAGTTTTTGGGTTTCCCAAATGTTGGTTAGACTCTTTTTTCCCACAGTAACAGTTACATAGTATAATTATCCCTTAGAAGTTTACACAATTATTACTATGACATTTATTTAATCTAGTTTCTAAAAAGGACTTCCCTCCCAAACACCACCCTGTTCATAAAAGAGAAGCAATCTTGGCTAAATTAGGCTATTTCATATGTTTGGTGTCATCCCAACTATATCCAGACCTTGAAACTTATTATAGCAAATAATAAACCCCAATGGAAGGGGGGAAAATTTTCCATATTTTTTTTTTTTACAATAAAGACTCTACTTAAGAAATTCAAGAGGTGATAAGATCTTGCCATTATCTGTAAAACTTCAGATGTTGTTGGACACTCCTTCATAGAATATTATAGCCATAGGCTTAAAGGTGTGTGTGTTGATGGTACATGGTCTCATGATTAAATTTTTGGGCAGAGAAAATACTGGGTTGGTGTGAGAGATTGGTTGTTTTGTATGGAAACATATGTCCAGGCCTGGCTTATCCCTTTGCTATCTCTAAGATTGGCTAGCCTAAGAGACAAAGTTTCTCCATGGTCTGCAAGTTATAAGATGTCAAAACATCATAGAATACATAAAAATTTAAAATATGATTAATACACTATGCTTTGAAAAAGTTTAAATATTTCTCAGCCTAAAGTTCTACAGCTGTTCATGATGAAAAAGGGACAATGTGATTATATCTTAAAATCTCTATAAATTCTCATGAAATTGTTATTGAATGATCTGAAACTTGGCTTGAATTTTCTCCTCACAGTATCCAAATTGAGATTATCGAATATCTAATAACGGCACACAGTCATAACCCCAAAACAGGTGAAAAACTGCATTTCCAAAAGTGGTCACCAGAAACATCTCCACTTATATAATGAAGAGATTAAATAGTGAAAAGAGACACCAACCAATGTAAGCCTTAAAAATCACACTGAAAAGGACCATTTTCTGTATTTACATTCCTAACCCACAAATAAATGCTACAAGAATAAAACCATGGCTAAAACATTATCAGAATGTGTGATCCATTATTTTGTCTGACTTTGGGCAATAAAAAAAACAGCTTAAACTGTATAGGTCTTACAGACTAAAAATTCACTTGCTAGAGAATGAATGCTAAGAATACTAAGCAGTAAAATTGATGTGAATATTACAAAAGAAGAGCATATGTGTCTGATTCCAAGGTGCTTAAATGCTGTTACATAGACAGTATGGCCAGTGATATTAAAGCATGATTCTGACTTTTTTCCAAGAAGACATACAGATGGCCAACTGCCGGGTCCAGCCTCGGCAGGATCCAGGGGGTACCTCAGGATGAACGGGTCGGCGAGAGAAGACACGTGAGACCAGCCTTGACAGGGCAGTCTGCGGGGGGGGGAAGAGGGAGGAAGGGGGGAGAAGGAGGGAAAAAAGGAGGGGGAACAGGGGGGGAGGTACGGGAGGTAGGGGGAGGAGGGGGGAAGGAGAAAATGAGAGATGGGGTGGGAGGGAGGGAAGAGGAGAGGGGTGGGAAGCGTAGGGAGGGCGGAGAAGAGGGAATGGGGGGTGAGAGGGGGGGGGGGGGAGGGAGGAGAACGAGGAAAGGGGAGGAGGAAGGAGGGGGGAGGGGGGAAGGAGGGGGAAATGGGAGGGGGAGGAGGAAGGAAGAGGGGGCGAAGAGGGAGAAAGGGGGGGAGAGGGAAAAAAAAGAGTAAGACGGAGGGACGGGAGGAAAGGGAGGGAGGGAGGGGGGAGCGGGGAGGTAAGGGGGAGGGGGGGAGAGGAGGGGGAAGGGGGGGGAGAGGAGGAGGGGGAAGGAGAAGGAGGAGGGGCGGTGTATGGGGCGGAGGGGAGAAGGAAGAAGGGGGAGGGAGGGAGGGGGAGAAGGGAGGGGAAGGGAGAGGGAGGGAGGAGGGGAAGGGGGCGGGGTCAGGGCGGAGGGGGGGGGAAAAGAAAAGAGCGGAGCAGGGCGGACGGGGGAGGGAGCGGGAGGGGGTTGGGGGGAGAGGAAAGGGAAGGAGGAGAAGGGGAGAGCGCCCAGACGGGGGTGGGAGCAGAGGCTGGCAATGCTCATTTCTTACCGTAGCTTTTATCTTCTTTAAGTTAGTACATTTTTAAGGGGAGATAGTTTAATATTACATCGCTCGTCCTTCACGAAACCAGGGTGGGTTTTCTGCATACTTCTTTGTGAGAGTCTTGTACATTATCTTCTGGCCTTGGGGCTATTGACATTTTATGACCTAGGTGAATGCAAAGCTGTTTTCTGTAATCTATTCTTTAATAAACACAAAGGTCAGTCCTTCCAGAAGTAGTTATCAGTAAATTTATCTAAAAATTTTACAACACAAAGACTCTGCAGCTCCAGTGAGGCAGCCCTGTTTAGCATTCCTGGTTAAAAAGAACAATTTAAAATCTTATTTTTCTAAATCTTTAACTATAACCACTTTTAGAATAATATTTTTATGTTCTCTAATAGGGTTCCTACCCCCGAACGGCTCTGTGCCTATTAGGGCCTTTATGTGATCAGGTTCTTTATGCTGTTATGATTAAGGTGTTGTGAGCAGTCATGTGCATTTGCCAAGCAGGCTAGAATGCCAGCAAAGGGGTCTTTAAAATTTAAAAAACTCCTTCATCCTGGATAATCTTATAGGATACCGCCGTCCTTTGGGGACATATTTATTAAAGTTCTAAGTTGAATTTTGTTTGGAGAGAGATCGGGGGAAAGGTCTACCTGTGTCACAGAAATTAGGGAGTAGTCTAATACAGCAAGCATCAGAAAGACAGAGATCATCTTTAGGTGAGTGCCCGGGGCAGCTTTTTTTGAAATCCCTGCAGCCCTGATCTGCCTTGTTGTCAGGTCTTCTCACGCCCTTGTCATGGATGGGATCTCGTGTGCTGGCTCCCGGCAGCCAACCAACACGTGAAAAGATTTTAAAACAAAATCATTATTAGAAAAATGTAAATCAAAATGCAAATGGGGTATCACCTCACACCAGTCAGAATGGCCATCATCAACAGGAGAAGGCAATGGCACCCCCACTCCAGTACTCTTGCCTGGAAAATCCCATGGACGGAGGAGCCTGGTAGGCTGCAGTCCATGGGGTCGCTATGAGTCGGACATGACTGAGCGACTTCACTTTCACTTTTCACTTTCATGATTGGAGAAGGAAATGGCAACCCACTCCAGTGTTCTTGCCTGGAGAATCCCAGGGACGGGGAGCCTGGTGGGCTGCCGTCTATGGGGTCACACAGAGTCGGACACGACTGAAGCGACTTACAGCAACTATGTAAATATCTAACACGTGGAAGCCAACTAGATGCCATTGACAGAGGAATGGATAAGAAGTTGTGGTACATATATAGAGTGGAACATTGCTCAGCCATGAAAAGGATACATTTGAGTCAGTACTAGTAAGGTGGATAATTTACAATGGTGTGATCACTCACCTTGAGCCAGAATCCTGGATTCGACTCAGTGGGCTTAGGAAACATCCCCATGAACAAAACTAGTGGAGATGATGGAGTTCCAGTTGAGCTATTTGAAATCCTAAAAGATGATGCTGTGAAAGTGCTGCACTCAATATGCCAAAAAATTTGGAAAACTCAGCAGTGACCACAGGACGGGGAAAAAGTCAGTTTTCATTCCAGTCCAAAGAAAGGCAATGCCAAAGAATGCTAAACTACTGCACAATTGCACTCATCTCACACACTAGAAAAGTAATGCTCCAAAGGTCCCCAAAAACCAGGCTTAACAGTATGTGAACCCTGAGCTTCAGATGTTCAAGCTGGATTTAGAAAAGCCAGGGGAAAACCAGAGATCAATTCCCAAAACATCTGTTTGCTCACAGAAAAAGTGATAGAGTTCAAGAAAAACATCTACTTCTGCTTTATTGACTATGCCAAAGCCTTGGACTGTGTGGATCAGGGACAACTCTGGAAAATTCTTCAAGAGATGGGGATACCAGACAACCTGAGCTGCCTCCTGAGAAACCTGTATGCAGATTAAGAAGCAACAGTTAGAATGGACATGGAAAAATAAAACTGGTTCCAAATCAGGAAAGGAGTACGTAAAGGCTGTATTTGTTACCCTGCTTATTTAATTATATGCAGAGTACCTCATGAGAAATGCTGGGACTGGATTTAAGCACAAGCTGGAATCAAGATTGCAGGGGGAGAATTCAATAACCTCAGATATGCATATGGGCACCACCCTTATGGCAGAAAGCAAAGAAAAACTAAAAGGGCCTCTTGATGGGGGAGGTGGGACGGGGATCGGGATGGGGAATACATGTAAATCCATGGCTGATTCATGTCAATGTATGACAAAACCCACTACAATATTGTAAAGTAATTAGCCCCCAACTAATAAAATAAATAAAAAAAAAAGAAAGTGAAAGAGGAGAGTGAAAAAGTTGACTTAAAACTCAACATTCAGAAAACTTGGATCATGGATTGGCCCCATCACTTCATGGCAATAGATGGGGAAACAAAGGAAACAATGACAGGACTTTATTTTGGGTGCTCCAAAATCACTGCAGATGTGACTGCAGCCAGAAATTAAAAGACTCTCCTTGGATGAAAAATTATGACCAACTTAGACACCTATAAAAAGCAAGACATCATTTTGCCAACTAAGGTCTGTCCTAAGTCAAAACTATGCATGTTTTTCCAGTAGTTCTTATAGAATGAGAGTTGATTATAAAGAAAGCGAGCGACCAAAGAATTGATGCTTTTGAACTGTGGTGTGAGGAGACTCTTGAGAGACTTGGGTCTGCAACCGGAGATTCAAGGAGTCCCATTCCAAATAGGATAAATCACAGTCCGTGATTAGTTCACTGAAGGACAGATGCTGAAGCAGAAACTCCAATAACTTTGCCACCTCGTATGAGAAGAGCGGACCTCATTGGAAAAGACCCTGATGCTGGGTAAAGTATTGAAGGCAGGTGAGAAGGGACGACAGAGGATGAAGAATGGTAGGATGGCATTCACCGACTCAATGGACAAAGAGTTGAGATTAAGCCTCGGGGAGTGTGTTGATGGAACAGAGATAGCCATGTGCGGTGCTGTAGGTCCCTAAGTGGGTCGAAAAGTGTCGGACACGATGAGCGACTGAACTGAACTGACTGATGTGCAATGAGACAAGTTTTCAGTTTGAGTCTAACTGAGTTAAATTGCCTACTAAAACAAAATCATCCAGAGGAATTTAACAGAATCTAAAATCTCCCACAAATAACATTTTAAATGTTCAGGATACATTATAAAAAATTCTGAACATATGAAAAACCAAAAAGAATGTAACTCATTCTGAAGGAAAAAGATGACCAACATAGGCCAGTATCAAGATTACTCAGTGTTGGAACTGATAAGAACTTTAGTGTCCATTAAAAACTAATTCAATGATATAGGAGACAATATACTCATGATGAGTGAAAAGAAAATTCTAGCATAAAAATAGAAATTATGAAAAGTAAAAATTGGAAATTTAGAACTAAAAAACACAAAAGTGGAAATAAAAAATTCATTGGATGGATTTAATAGCAGGAACAAAATGGAAAAGCAAAGCATCAGTGATTTTGGAGAGGAAAAAAATAAATGAAAATGAAGTATTTAAAGAAGAGGTAGAAAAAAAACACTGAAAAAAATAAATGAATACTAGACTTGTATGACATCAAAACCCTAACATGAAAAATTGGAATCTAAAAATGTACAAAAACAATATTTAATTCCATAGGGGGATAAATATGAAAAAAAATCAGGTCTAGATATTTGAGAGTCAAACTTCCAAAAACGTGAATTTAAAAATAAAATATCGAAAGACATATTACACTCAAGAGAATAAAAATTTTAAAATAATCAAAGAACTCTCACCAGAAACCAAGGCAGAAAAACAGGGAAGAAAATATTTTAAGAAAAAAAAAAAGCCAATCCAGCAGAAGTATCCTTAAAACAATGAAAGCTAAAAGCAGACATTTTCAGATAATGGAAAACAAAGAAAACTCCTATATACAGGCTTAAAGTTAAGAAAATGCTAAATGAAGTTTTACAGATGAAAGAAAATGACCACAGAAAAAAAAAATCAGATTTTTTAAAAACAAATGAAGAGCACCAGAAATGTAAATAATTGGATAAGTATTAAAGAGTTTTTCTCTTAATTTCTTGAAGGTACAATAAGTGTTTAAAGCAAAAAACATGACATTGTACTGGGTTTTTTCCTATAAATTTTGACAGGTCATATTTTCATTTAGTTAAAAATTTTAAAAATTTCTTCGAGATTTAATCCATGTATTACTCAGAAGTGTGTTATTTAATCACAAACCATTTTTTGAATTTTATAGCTATCTTTGTGTTATTGATAAACTAGTTTTAGTCCATATTCTGGGAGCATTTCTTTGATATCTATTCCTTTAAATTTGTTAAGGTATATTTTATGGCCCAGAGGTAATCTATCTTGGTGATGTTCTAATATAAGCTTGAGAAGAATGGGGTATTTTGCTGCGTTAGATGAAGTATTCTAAAAAATGTCAATTAGATAGGTGTATTAACTATAGCCTTACTGATTTTCTGACTATTGGAACTGTTAATTACTAATAGGGGGGTGTTGATGTCTACAACCAATTAATATAGTACTTCAGCTTTCTTATGATTAGTGTTAGCATGCTATATCTTTCTCCATGCTTAAAAGGGGGGCTTTCTGTAGAAAACATTTAGTTGGATCTTGCTTTATTATCCATTTGATAGCCCTTTTTTTCATTGGTGTATTTGACCACTCACATTTAAATTTATTGTTGATAAATTGAATTTAATTTATTCACACATTTTTAATGTTTTCCATTTTTTACCTATTTTTTCTCTTGTTTCCACCTTTTTTATGCCTTCTCTGGTTTTGAGTATTTTATATTTTTCCCATTTTCTCTCCTCTCTTTGCATATCAGTTACACCTATATTTTTATTGATCTCATAACTTGTTTATAATTTATAGACTTTTTAAGAGCACTTTAGGTAAAAGCACAATTAAATTGAAGATTTCCAATATATGACCTGCCTCTACATATATTACAGCCCCCCTCATCATCACTTTCCCCAGCTTCCATCTGCACAGAGTGGCATAATTGCTACAATTCTTACAGACATCATTATTAACCAAAGTCCAGTTTATATTAGGGTTCACTACTGGTGTTGTACCTTCTGTGGGTTTTGAAAAATGTATTAATAATATATCCACCATTACATTATATAGAATAGTTTAACTTCCCTAAACATCCTCTGTACTCCATGTATTCGCCTTCTGCTTCAATCCGTAGAACCACTGATCTTTCTATGGTTTTCACATTTTTGCATTTTCCAGAATTTTATATAGTTGGAATCACACAATTTTTGTCTACTGGGTTTTTCACTTAGTAATATCCTTTTAAGGTCCTCAATGTCTTTTCAAGATTGGCACCCTCCCTCCTTTTTTAAGCAGTGGAGGGAAATCACTGGTGGATATACCAGAGTTTGGATATTAAGTTTTTCTTATTGAAGGACATTTTGGTTGTTTCCCAAGTTTTGGAAACTATAAATAAAGCTATTATAAAACATCTGTGTGCTGGTTTTTTAGTAAGATTGTTTTTTTCGCACCATTGGGGAAATACAAAGGGTCACAATGGTGGATTATTAGAATGAAGTTATTTAGCTTTGTAATAAATTTCCAAGTATCTTCCAAAGTTGTACCACATTAGGTCCCACTGTAATGGAGGGTTAACGTAGGCACGTTGATAAGGTTCCAAGCCTAAGGCCCTTTTAGGAGGAGGTGAACATTTTTCCCTTTTCTCACATTTTTTGCCTTAGACACATAGGCCTTGTAGGCAGCAGTAAGTTTTGTCACGGACATACCTTTTTGGGTCAGAATGTGTTGTTTACGGGAGAAGGTCTGGGCCCACCCTTTGGGAGTTGGGTTAACCTTCCTTTGGTGTCTGTGCTGATGTATCCCAGGATGTATGTTATGGAAAGGGTTTCTGGGCAAATTTTCACAGCCTTGAGATATTTTTTTCTTTTCTCAGCGTGGCGAAAGTATAAAATTTCTGTTAAACTAGCAGGGGATAATCTTTTACCCCTTTGATATCTATGTAAGAAGTTTTTTTCTGCCATTATCACTTTTAAAAAAATTTATACCACACAAAGCTCTGGTGACTGAGACTGTCTTTTTGGTCCCAGAGTTAAATCTTTCCTTCAGAGGAATGAATATGGTGGAACACTGTAAACTTTTATCTATCATCTTGGGGGCTCTTCCAGGATCCCAAGATAAGCTAAAGCTTTCAGTAATAAAGAAGAGTTCTTGTGCTTGACATCCTTGCCAGAATTTGTTGTCAATGTTTTTAATTATGGCCATTCTAATAGATGTCCAGTGTAGTTTGAGAAAAGTTTGAATTTACAAGTCCCCTTTTGATTTTTTGTTAAGTGTCTTTTCACAGGCTATTTGCCTCTTTATGTCTCCTTTAGTGAGGTATTGGTAGGTCTTTTGCCCATTTTGAATAGGGTTTCTTGATTTCTTATTCTTGAGTTTTAACAACTTTTGTATATTTTGGATAACAGTCCTTGATCAGATGTGCCTTTTGCAAATATGTTCTCACATTCTGTGACTTGTGTTCTCTATCTCTTGAGTTTACTTCTTGGAATTTTTTACTCGTTGTCCTGGAATTTGAAATTTACACGTAGAACTAATTCAATTTCCACTTTCAGACAACACTGTATTATTCACAGGTGGGGCAGGTACCTTTAACAGGTTTTCCCAATTCCTCTCTCCAACCTTTATAATATTGCAGCCATTCATTTCATTTAACAAATCTATAATTAATGAGACTACCGGTACTAGTATTAAGTTGAACAAAATTCTTATTTTTTTAGTTTAAATTGAGAAAAAGAAACACGGAAGACATTATTTGGCTTTTAATAATTCTGCTTATTTTTCCTTTCCTTAACAGGTAGAACTTTCTAATATCATTTTCCTTCTCTCTTAAGAATCCTATTAACTGTTTTACAAGGTTTACTGGTGAATAATTCTTTAAATTTTGTTTACTTGAGAAAGTTTTTTTTTCCTTATTTACTTTTGAAGGACAGTTTAACTGGATATAGAAAAACTAGATTCTTAAATTTTTTAAATCTTTAAATTTTGCTCCACTCTCACATGCATAGTTTTTGAGAGAACAATGCAATCTTTATCCCCACTCCACTGTAGCTATGATATATTTTTTCTCTAGCTTTGTTCAAGACTTCTTCTTCACCTTTTATTTTTCTGTAGTTTGAATATGAGATACCTATGTGGAGACTTCCCCCCCCCCCCATTTATCCTGCTTGGTGTTTCCTGACCTTCCTGGATCTGTGGTTTTATATTTATTCTGTCCTTTCTCTCTTTCTTCTCTTCTGATATTCCCATTAAAATGTGTTAAATATTTTGAAAGTGTTCCACAGTTCTTGAAAATTGTGTTCCTTTATTTCTTTTTATTATCCTTTTTTCAATTTTCAGTGTGGCAAGTTTCTATTGACATCATTGAGATCACAGTTTTTTTCCCCTGTTATGCTCAGTACACTGCCTTCATTCTTACTGAGTGATTTTGATTTTAGCATTTCTCTTTTATTCTTTATTATAAATTTCCATTCCTTTGCTTACATTAACCTTCTGTTATTACATGGGGTCCATTTTTTCCAGCAGAGCTCTTAACATATTAATCTTTAATTATTTTAAATTTCTGTCCAAAATCTTTTCCATATCTAAACCATGTCTGAAACATGCTTTCCCTTTTGAACCTTTTTTTTCCTTTTAGCATGCTTTGAAATTTTTTTGCTTAAAAGCAAAAAATTATGTATTCAATTAAAGGAACTGACATAAAAAAGCTTTTAATGTGAGGTTTGACTTTATGTGGCTTTTGAGGTAGGCTCTGTTTACTGTTCATTATAGTGTGCACAGAGGCAAAAAATTCCCTCTAGTTGTCTTTTTGTCTCTCTCTTCATTGTCCTTCTGTTTCTTTAAAGACTCCTCCTTAAATAAGTTATTAGGCTAGCAGTTCTTTCAGCTGTTGGTATTTTAGCTTCTTTTAGCTTTCAGTTCTTTCAGTTTCTTGGTATTCTATAGGAAGTTAATTGATATGGTGATAAGATATGAGAGGAAGGGTTTATAGTTCTGTGATTTTGGTCTCGTCTTTTTAGTAAGCTTTTGTGCCCATGGTGTCATCTTAATAAGTGTTGCTCAATTTTGTTCTCCCCTGCCCCCAA
The DNA here is from genome assembly GCA_020976825.1 of Odocoileus hemionus. Lineage (NCBI taxonomy): Eukaryota > Metazoa > Chordata > Mammalia > Artiodactyla > Cervidae > Odocoileus > Odocoileus hemionus. The sequence goes on along the minus strand of JAJLRB010005245.1, from coordinate 19,581 downwards.
ATTAGGTGAGATGGCAAGTTTAGAGGAGTCTGGGATGAGTCTCTTCTTTTTATTAGTTGGAGGCTAATTACTTTACATCATTACAGTAGTTTTTGTTATACATTGAATGAATTAGCCATGGATTTACATGTATTCCCCATCCCAGTCCCCCCCCCCACCTCCCTCTCCACCCGATCCCTCTGGGTCTTCCCAGTGCACCAGGCCCGAGCACTTGTCTCATGCACCCAACCTGGGCTGGTGATCTGTTTCACCCTAGATAATATACATGTTTCAATGCTGTTCTCTTGAAACATCCCACCCTCGCCTTCTCCCAGAGTCCACAAGTCTGTTCTATACATCTGAGTCTCTTTTTCTGTTTTGCATATAGGGTTATCGTTACCATCTTTCTAAAGTCCATATATATGTGTTAGTATACTGTAATGGTCTTTATCTTTCTGGCTTACTTCGCTCTGTATAATGGGCTCCAGTTTCATCCATCTCATTAGAACTGATTCAAATGAATTCTTTTTAATGGCTGAGTAATATTCCATGGTGTATATGTACCACAGCTTCCTCATCCATTCGTCTGCTGATGGGCATCTGGGTTGCTTCCATGTCCTGGCTATTATAAACAGTGCTGCGATGAACATTGGGGTGCACGTGTCTCTTTCAGATCTGGTTTCCTTGGTGTGTATGCCCAGAAGTGGGATTGCTGGGTCATATGGCAGTCAATGTTGTCAAGTTTTTCTCTTTTTGTGAACATGCTGTTGTTGCTGCTAAGTCGTTCAGTCGTGTCCGACTCTGTGTGACCATAGACAGCAAGCCACCCGGGTCCTCTGTCCCCGGAATTTGCAGGCAAGACTACTGGAGGGGTTGTCATTTCCTCATCCAATGCATGCATGCATGCTAAGTCGCTTCAGTCGTGTCCAATTCTGTGTACCCTTTGGGACAGCAGCTCACTAGGCTCCTCCCTCCACAGGATTCTCTAGGCAAGAATACTGGAGTGGGTTGCTATTTCCTTCTCCACTTGTGAAAAATGGGAAAGTACCCTATAGGGGTATCATATGCTAGGAATAAAGTATTTAAGTTGTATCATATCCTGCATAGCTTATAAACAGCAGAAACTTATTTCTCACAGCTCCAGGGACTGGAAGGTTGAGATTAGGGTGCCAGCAGGGTAGAGTTCTGAAGAGAGCCTGCTTCTGGGATAAAACTACACATTGTCATTAACATGGAACAACAGACTGGTTCCAAATAGGAAAAGAAGTACGTCAAGGCTGTATATCGTCACCCTGCTTATTTAACTTATATGCAGAGTATATCATGCGAAATGTTGGGCTGGATGAAGCACAAGCTAGAATCAAGATTGCTGGGAGAAATATCAATAACCTCAGATATGCAGATGACACCACCTTTATGGCAGAAAGTGAAGAGGGACAAAGAGGCTCTTGATGAAAGAGGAGAGTGAAAAAGTTGGCTTGAAGCTCAACATTCAGAAAAGTAAGATCATGGCATCTGGTCCCATCACTTCTTGGCAAATAGATGGGGAAACAGTGTAAACAGTGGCAGACTTTATTTTCTTGGGCTCCAAAATCACTGCAGATAATGACTGCAGCCATGAAATTAAAAGAAGTTTACTCCTTGGAAGGAAAGTTATGACCAACCTAGATAGAATATTAAAAAGTGGAGACATTACTTTGCCAGCAAAGGTCCATCTAGTCAAAGCTATGGTTTTTCCAGTAGTCATGTATAGGTGTGAGAGTTGGATTATAAAGAAAGCTGAGCACTGAAGAATTGATGCTTTTGAACTGTGTTGTTGGAAAAGATTCTTGAGAGTCCCTTGGACTGCAAGGAGATCCAACCAGTCCATCCTAAAGGAGATTAGTCCTGGGTGTTCATTGGAAGGACTGATGCTGAAGCTGAAACTCCAATACTTTGGCCACCTGATGCGAAGAGCTGACTCATTGGAAAAGACCCTGATGCTGGGAAAGATTGAAGGCAGGAGAGAAGGGGATGACAGAGGATGAGGTGGTTGGATGGCATCACCAACTCAATGGACATGAGTTTGGGTGGAGTTCAGGAGTTGGTGATGGACAGGGAGGCCTGGCATGCTGCGGTTCATGGGGTCCCAAAGAGTCGGACATGACTGAGCAATAGAACTGAACTGAATAAAAGGGAAAACCATGAGCAAAATGAAAAGACAACCTAAAGGTGGGAAAAAATATTTGCAAATGATATGACCAAGAAGGGCTTAATTTCTAAAATATATTAATACAAACAGCTCATACAACTTAACAACAACAACAAAAACAAACCCAACTGAAAAATAGGCGAAAATCCAAAGAGACATTTCTCCAAAGAAGACATACAGATGGCCAATAGACATATAAAAAGATGCTCAAAATCATTAATTATTAGAGATATGCAAGTAAGACTAGAAAGAGGTACAGCAGTCAGAATGATCATCATTAAAATCTACAAATAACATACAGGGGAGGTGTAGAGAAAAGAGAACCTTACTAAACTGTTGGTGGGAATGTAAGGTGGTGTACCACTGTGGAGAATGGCATGGAGGTTCCTCAGAAAAGTAAAAATAGAATAACCATATGATACAGCAATCCCACTCCTGGGCTATATCCCGACAAAATTCAAACAGATACATGCACCCCCCATGTACACGCCCAGTTCACACCACCGCCTATGTAAATAAGCAACGCTATTCACAATAGCCAAGACATGGAAATGACTTAAACGTCCCATTCGACAGATGAATGGATAAATAAAATGTGGAACAATATCAGTTTCATGGTTTTACTTCTTCTTCAGTCAGTCAACTACCCAGAGTGTGGTACAGTCATGTCATAAACTAACCCTAACACTTAGCAAACCTCACAAAAAAACATGGGACTGCAGCATTGCCAGGCCTCCGTCTGTTTTCCCTGTCCATTCACCTATTCCTCGGAGCTTGCTCAAGCTCATGTCCATTAGAGTGGAGTGATGCCATCCAACCGATCTCATCCTCTGTACGTCCCCCCTCTTTCCTCCTGCACTCATCCATCTTTCTCCAGCATCAGAACCATTTTCCAGTGCAGTGCACTGGGTTCCGGTTCCACCGTCCCATCAGGTTGCCCAACAGGTATACATCGAGCTTCAGCTTCATCTATCAGGTCCTTCCAATGAATAATTCAGGAATGATTTTACTCCTTTAGGATGGATCTGGTTGGATCTCCCTGCAGTCCAAGTGGACCTCCTCAAGAGTCTTCTTTCGTTTCTCCAACAACCACAGTGTCAAATGCATCAATTCTTAGGCATCTCAGCTTACTATTATTCCGGACTCTCACATCCATACATGACTATACAGAAAAACCATAGCATTGATTAGATGGATGTTTCTTGGGAAAATAATGTCTTTGTTTTTAATATGCTGTCCAGGTTGGTCATAACTTTTCTTCCAAGGAGCATGTGTGTTTTAATATTTATGCCTGCAGTGATTTTGGAGCCCAAGAAAATAAAATTGTCAGTGTTTCCACTGTTTCCCCAACTATTTTCCAAGAAGTGATGGGACTGGTTTCCCTGATCTTGTTTCTGAATGTTGAATTTTAAGTCAACTTCTTCACTCTCTCTTTCACTTTCATCAAAGGCTCTTTAAGTCTTCTTTGCTTTCAGCCATAATGGGTGGTGTCATCTACGTATCTGAGGTTATTGATAGTTCTCCTGGCAATCTTGATTCCAGCTTTCTGCTTCAGCCCAGGCCACAGTTCACTGATGTACTCTGCATAGAATTAAATAACAGTGGTACATACAAACAATGCATAGAAGATTTGTGCTTCATCCAGCTAGCATTTCGTATGATGTACTCTACATAGAAGTTAAATAAGCTGTGGTATATATAGGCAATGGAATATGACTCAGCCATAAAAAAAGAATATAATAATGCCATTTTCAGCAATATGGATGCAAATAGAGATTATCATACTAAGTAAAGTAAGTGAGAAAGAGAAAATACCATACGATATCACTTAATTGGGAAAGCAGTATGTCCAAGCATATATTGTCCCCCTGCTTATTTAACTTATATGCAGAGTAAATCATGCAAAATGCTGGCCTGGATGAAAGGAAACCCGCTGGAACAAACTAGAATCAAGATTGCTGGGAGAAATATCAATAAACCTCAGATATGCAGATGACACCCCCTAATGGCAGAAAGTGAAGAGGAAAATAAAGAACTCTTCATGAAGGTGAAAGTGGAGTGAAAAATTTGGGTTAAAGCTCAACATTCAGAAAGCTAAGATCATGGCATCCAGCCCATCACTTCATGGCAAATAAATGGGAAAAAAGAAAACAGTGAGAGACTTTATTTTGGGGGGCTCCAAAACCCTAGTGGTGACGCAGCCTAAAATTTAAAAAGATGCTTTTTCCTTGGGAAAAAAAGCTATGAAGAACTTAGTATATAAAAAGCGAGAGTCACTTTGTGACAAAGGCTGTTAGTAAAAGTATGGTTTTTCCAGTATATGTTGGATGTAAGAGTTGGCCATAAAAAAAAGGCGGGTGCCAAAAAATTGTGCTTTTGAACTGTGGTGTTGGAGAAGACTTTTGAGGGTCCTTGGACTGCAAGGGATCAAACCGTCAGTCCAAAAAGGAAATCAACCTGAATATTCAATAAAAGGCTGATGAAAAATAAAGCCCCAAAAATTTTGGCCCCTGTGCACAAAAATCAATTCCTTGGAAAAGACTCTGATGGGGAAAGTTGGGACAAAAAGAGAAGACCCCACCCAAAAGGAGGTTGGTTGGATAACTTCACCAATAATGGACAGAGTTTGAAAAAAACCAGGGAAACAGTAAAGGGCCCTGGTAACCCTGGCATGCTGCAGTCCATGGGGGTCGCAAAGGTAAGCAAATGGCAACTGAAAAAAAAAAAAATTTTGGATCTTTATGCCAAATAAACCTATCTATGAAACACAATAGAAACCAGGGACACAGAAAAACAACTTGTGGCTCCAACAAGAAGGGTTTTGGGGAAGAGAGGGGTGGGAGGTTGGGGTTAGCAGAGTTACAGAATGGATAAACAACAAGGCCCTACTGTTAGAACAAAAAAATATTTATTCTATGATAAACCAAAAGGGGGGGGAAAAAGCGCGCCGTCCCAGGGAGTTGGGCCCCAACCCTCTTGCTGCTGGGCCCGCTCGCGCGGGGGTAGGCGTGCTGCACCCGGGAGGTACCCCCCAGCCTTGGCTGCCAAAACGCTCGGGCCGGGGGGAAGGCACAAAACGAGGAGCAAAAAAAAAAATCGGTTTTTGTGGGTACCCGAAAATGAACGCACTCAAACAGGGCCCGTCCATATACGAGCCGGGGAGCTGAAGCAGTGTTGAGGCGATAAGCAACCGGACACTCCGTGTAGCGGGGCAAACAGAGTGTGACCGGGAAAAACGGTGGAGTGTCTATCACACAGAGCGTGTATGTGTCTGCAGCGCCGCCTCCGTAGCAGGACTGAACTGATACATAGCGAGAGTTAAATAAGAGATCTCTCGCCGCTGGTCACGGGCGGAAATTAGGACATGCAGAGACAGCAGACAGCAATCTTAAGCAAGAAACGGGAACGCTTCAGAACGGGACTGGTTTGCAAAGACTTCAAATCGTGAAGGGCAACACGACTTACACTGGAACGGGCTAAGGTCTTGAGAAGAGTAAGTTGGAAAGAGGAGCTATTGAACATTGAACTGAATCTATCACTGACTGCAACAACTCCAGTGAAAATTTGTACTATTTATGTAATATATTTTTTAATTACAATAAAAAAATTTTTTTTTCTTGCCTTTTTTTTGTTAATTTTTTATTTTTTCTCTTTCATTTACTTTAGTATAATACTATTACTTCCATTATCCTCAACTTCATTTAATAAATTTTTAACGAGTTTTTTAATTCGGGAAGAAAGCAAATATTTTTTATTTCTTTCTTTTTTTTTTTTATTTTTTTTCTTGTTTTTCTCTTACTGTTTCTTTTAGTGTCCTCTCTAAACTCTCTATTAATCATTATTTTCAGTTATATTCACTATAACTTGCCAAAAAAAAAAAAAGAAGAAAGAGAGGGGAGCGAAAACCATATTTTTAAATCAAACTTCATCTAATTTCTAAATTTTTTTTTGTATGTTTTTGTTTTTTTTTTTAAATATTGTATATCAAGAGGTTAATTACACTAGATTTTAATCTTTGATTTTCAGATGTGAATAAAATTTTGGACATTATAAGAAGCCAATATTCAGTTCCATTTCTATTCAGGAGTGTGTGCTACTCTCCATCTTTGACTCTCTGTTTCTACTCAGAACACTTATATCTCCTTTCCTTCTTTCCAATCCAATTTTGAAATCTTTGTGGGTGTCTGAGGTACAGAGACCCTTTGGGAAACAGATAACAACATAGAAACTGTCATTCTTCTTTGCGTCCCCTTTTTTCCTCCTAACTACTCTCTCTCTATTCCATCCTCCTCCTTATATCATATGTACTCTGTGAACTTCATGGCTGTTTCTACGATGGAGAAATCTTTTGCACAATTAACTAGAAGTTTTATAATATTCGAGTGCTCTATAGTTGGGCGACGCCTTGGGACTATTTGAGGAATAAAATTGAAAATCCAGAGGCTGAAGGATAAAGCCAAAACCTGGAGAACACAGAAACACTCTGACTCACAGGAACATTCAAGGAATAAGAGACATCAAAAAGCTTCCATACCTACACAAAAAAACCAAACAAAACCCAGTGTCCATAGTTCGTTACAAGAATACACGAAAATTCTTTAGCAAAGCAGGCAATAGGTCTGAGTGACAACATACATGATTCACTGGTCCACCTACACAGAGGACATCGGAAAGTCATTCTGGAATCCCTTGCACTCCAGAGTGAAGTATCAATTACGACAGGAACGCTGACACAGCTTACCTAAACATGAAACCTTGACAAAAACAAATCTCCAACCCCACCCACGGGGTGAAACCCCCCAAAAATAAAAAGGAACCTAAAACCCGAAAATACAGAAAGCCACTCCGCACGAAATCTAAACATGATAAAAAGGGCAGAAAATCCCCAAAACAGCTAAAGGAACATGAAAAAACCCCACCAAGTCAAACAAAAGAGGGGGAAAATAGGGAATCTCCCTAAAAAAGAATTAAAATAATGATATAAAAATGCCCCCAAAAATTTAAAAACAAAATGGATTTACAAATGAATAGCCGGGAGACAAAGATTGAGAGATGCAAGAAGTTTAAAAGGCCCTAGAAGAAAAAAAAAAATAATTAAAATTAAAATGAAATAAATGAGATCAAAAACACTCTGGGGGAAAAACCATGATAGAATAACAGAAAAAGAAAAAGGATAAGTGAGTTAGAGAAAAAAAGGGTGGAAAAAAATGAAGCAGAGGGGAAAAAAAAAGAAAAAGAAAAAAAAAAAAATGAGGAAAAACCAAGGGACCTCGGGACTATGTGAAACCCCCCAAACATTCGATATAGGGTCCGAAGAAGAAGCCAAAAGAAGGCCATGAGAAGATATCGGGAGATAATAGCTGAAACTTCCCAAAAATGGGGAAGGAAATACCCAACCAAGTTCAGAAACCCAGAGAGTGCCAAAACAGGTAAACCCAAAGGGCAAAACCCCCCCAAGACAATATTAATCAAATTAACAAGATAAACCAAAAACAAATATTAAAAGCAGCAAGGGAAAAAAACAAATAACACACAAAGGGTTCCCCAAAAGGATAAAGCTGATCTTCAATGAAACCTTCAGGCCAAAGGGAAGGGCGGGGACATTTAAAAGTAATGAAGAGAAAACCTACCCCTAGATTATGTCCCCAGAAAGGATCTCTTGATTAAAGGAGAATCAAAAGCTTACAGACAAGAAAAAGTGAAGAATTCACCACCCCCCAAAACCAGCTCTTCAACAAATACAAAAGGATTTCTTAGAAGGAAAAAAACAGGTGGTATAAAGAGAACCAAACAACAATATCATGGCATGCATACTATCAATAATTCCTTAAAATGTAAATGGGATGAATGCCCAACAACCGACAAAGGGTGGTTGAAATGGATACAAACGCCACGGACCCCCTTATCTATGCTGTCTACAGCGGACCACTCAAAGCAAGGGAAACAATAAGACATCAAAGTGCAGGCTGGAAAAAAATAATTCCACGCAACGGAGCCCAATAGAACGAGGAAGGGGAGTCGCAATTTTTATATAGATCCCATAGTATTTCAATATAAGTGTAGTGAAAAAGCGACACAGATGGACCTAATACAGAATCAAAGGATATCCAATAATAGCAGATCTATCAAATTATCAATATATACTGACCCCACATATTGAGACGAATATGTTTAATGCAAACGTAACGGTAAGAAAGAGAAATTATAACGTAAACAACTCATATTAGGAGACTATTTTACCCCACTCAAACCTTTGGACTAGCTCAAATACCAGCAGAAAATGAACAGGAAAACAACTTTAAAGGACACTTGGACAGCTTAGACCTAATAGGACCTCTTATAGGACGTTTCACCAAACAATAATTCAATTTATCTCAGGTGACACGGAGGAACTTCACAGAAAAGATCACCATCCTGGGCATCAATCTAGTTTTGGTATAATTCCAAAAAGAATTGCACTGATTTCCATTACATCTTTTTATTGACATCAAGTGCAGTTACGATTAGGATTCTATAACAGGACAAAAATTATATAAAATACAAATCATATGGAGGGATAACCTCAACACGATCTGAATACAACACTAATATCGAGAAATCATAGAAGAAGAAATCAAATTTGCATCGAACAGACAGACAATGACAAACAAACAACAAAACTTATGGGGGACACATGTTAAAAGCAGTGTAGTACGGGCAAGAATCATAGGCATAAAGGTACTCACAGAACTAGCAAAACAGTCAAAAAACTACACTATCTTACACCTAAAGCAAATAGAGGAAGAAGAAAATGAAGCATCAGGGGTTAGCTAGAAGGAAGAGAAGAATCATAAAAAATTAGTGGCAGAATATAATGCAAAAGAAATATAGCGAAATAGCAAAATTAACAAAGTAACAAGCTGGTTTTTGAACAAATACAACATGAAAAACCATTAGACAAACCAAATTCGCAAGGACTCATTAAGAACAAAGGGAGAAGAAACAACAATTAACAACAATTAGGAATGAAAAATGGAAGAGATAACAGAAGAACAAATGTACATACAATGATCATAGAGACGACTATACTGAGCATCTATGCCCAATACAAATGGAAACATGGGACGAAATGGGGGGGGACAAGTTCTTAGAGAAGTTTAATTTCCACATAATGAACCAGGAAGAAATAGAAGCTCATAACTAAACCGGTAAAGAAGGAACGACTCGAAATAACATCGTAATCAGAATTTCCAGCAAACAAAAAGCAGCGACAGCCATGGTTCACAGCTTGAATTTACAAAAATTTAGAGAAGAGCTAACAACTATCATACTCAAACTATTACGAACCTAAGAGAGAGAGGTACAGATTTCCAAAATAATCTAAGAGGCCACCATCACCCTACATTCCAAAACAGACAAAGATGCCACAAAAAAGAAAACTAAGGCAATATCCATGATGAACATATTTAAAAAATTCATTCATCATGACAAGTGGGCTTTATCCAGGAATGCAAGGATTCTTTAATCTCCGCAAATCAATCAATGTAATACCCACATTAACAAATTGAAGATAAAAAACATAATGATTATTCAATAGATGCAGAAAAAGCCTTTGACAAAATTCAACATCATTTATGATTAAAACTCTCAGAAAAGCGGAATAGAAGGAAACATACCTCAACATAATAAAAGTATATATGACAAACCCACAGCAAGCATCTCCCTCAATGGTGAAAAATTGAAAGCATTTCCCTGAAATCAGGAACAAGACAAGGGTGCCACTCTCACCACTACTATTCAAATAGTTTTGGAAGTTTTGGCCACAGCAATCAGGGCAGAAAAAGAAGTTAAAGGAATCCAGATAGGAAAAGAAGAAGTGAAACTCTCTCTGTTTGCAGATGACATGATCCTCTACATAGAAAAACCCTAAAGACTCTACCAGAAAATTACTAGAGCTAATCAATGAATACAGTAAAGTTGCAGGATATAAAATTAACACACAGAAAATCTCTTGCATTCTTATACACTAACAATGAGAAAACAGAAAGAGAAATTAAGGAAACAATACCATTCACCATTGCAACAAAAAGAATAAAATATTAGGAGTATATCTACCTAAAGAAACAAAAGACTTATACATAGAAAAACTATAAAACATGATGAAAGAAATCAAAGAGGACACAAAACAGATGGAGAAATATACTGTGTTCATGGATTGGAAGAATCAATATTGTCAAATGGCTATATACCCAAAGCAATCTATAGATTCAATGCAATCCCTATCAAACTACCAACGGTATTTTTCACAGAACTAGAACAAATAATTTCACAATTTGTATGGAAATACAAAAAACCTCGAATAGCCAAAGTATCCTGAGAAAGAAGAATGGAATGGAGGAATCAATCTGCCTGACTTCAGACTCTACTACAAACCACAGTCATCAAGACAGTATGGTACTGGCACAAAGACAGAAATATAGATCAATGGAACCAGAATAGAAAGCCCAGAGATAAATCCACGAACCTATGGTCACCTTATCTTCGACAAAAGGAGGCAAGGATATACAATGGAAAAAAGATAACCTCTTTAACAAGTGGTGCTGGGAAAAAACTGGTCAACCACTTGTAAAGAATGAAACTAGAACACTTTCTAACACCATACACAAAAATAAACTCAAAATGGATTAAAGATCTAAATGTAAGACCAGAAACTATCAAACTCCTAGAGGAGAACATAGGCAAAACACTCTCCGACATAAATCACAGCAGGATCCTCTATGACCCACATCCCAGAATTTTTAGAAATAAAAGCAAAAATAAACAAATGGGACCTAATGAAACTTAAAAGCTTTTGCACAACAAAGGAAACTATAAGCAAGGTGAAAAGACAGCCCTCAGATTGGGGAGAAATAATAGCAAACGAAGCAACAGACAAAGGATTAATCTCAAAAATATACAAGCAACTCCTGCAGCTCAACTCCAGAAAAATAAATGACCCAATCAAAAAATGGGCCAAAGAACTCTAACAGACATTTCTCCAAGGAAGACATACAGATGGCTAACAAACACATGAAAAGATGCTCAACATCACTCATTATCAGAGAAATGCAAATCAAAACCACAATGAGGTACCATTACACGCCAGTCAGGATGGCTGCTATCCAAAAGTCTACAAGCAATAAATGCTGGAGAGGGTGTGGAGAAAAGGGAACCTCTTACACTGTTGGTGGGAATGCAAATTAGTACAGCCACTATGGAAAACAGTGTGGAGATTTCTTAAAAAAAGCTGGAAATAGAACTGCCATATGACCCAGCAATCCCACTTCTGGGCATACACCAAAGAGAAACCAGATCTGAAAGAGACACGTGCACCCAATGTTCATCGCAGCACTGTTTATAATAGCCAGGACATGGAAGCAACCCAGAATGCCCATCAGCAGACGAATGGATGAGGAAGCTGTGGTACATATACACCATGGAATATTACTCAGCCATTAAAAAGAATTCATTTGAATCAGTTCTAATGAGATGGATGAAACTGGAGCCCATTATACAGAGCGAAGTAAGCAGAAAGATAAAGACCATTACAGTATTATACTAACACATATATATGGACTTTAGAAAGATGGTAACGATAACCCATATGCAAAAAGAAAAAAGAGACTCAGATGTATAGAACAGACTTGTGTGAGACTCTGGGAGAAGGCGAGGGTGGGATTATATTATAATGTTTCAGGAGAACAGCATTGAAACATGTATATTATCTAGGTGTGAAACAGATCACCAGCCCAGGTTGGGTGCATGAGACAAGTGCTCGGGCCTGGTGCACTGGGAAGACCCAGAGGGATGGGTGGAGAGGGAGGTGGGAGGGGGGACTGGGATGGGGAGTACATGTAAATCCATGGCTAATTCATTTCAATGTATAACAAAAAGCTATGCAGAAGACATCACCTTTTTCATTTAATCACAAAATGTAAAAAGTTTTAAGTGTGACTTATAGAAAACAAGGATCTCCTCCTACCATTACCCTTTTCAAGGATTTTTGTTATTTTATTTTTAAGTGACCCATATATGATGTGAGGTTGGGCCATAAAGAAGGTGAGCCCAAGAAGGATGCCCTTTAAATTGCGGTGCTGGGTAGACTTTAAGAGTTCATTGGACTGCAAGGGATCAAACCCGTCAATCCCAAGGAGATCAACCCCGAAATCCTTGGAAGGATGATGTAAAAACTGAAAGGGCCAATACTTTGGCCATCTGACACAAAAAGCCAACCCTTGGAAAAGGGCCCTATGCTGGGAAAAACCCGAAAGCAAAAAAAAGAAGAGGCCGAAAAGGATGAGATGATTAGATAGCATCACCAATCAATGGACTGAATCTTAGAAAAAATCTGGGAGACGTGAGGAGAGGAAAGCCCGGGGTCCTGCAGTTCATGGGTTTTTGAAAAGGGTTTAACTGATGAGCGATTTTAAAAACAACAAAAATTTTAGATTCGAAGTGAAGATTCATTTCTAGAGCCATTTTTTGGGAAACAAAAATACTGCTCGTGCTGTGCTTTGTTTTCAATTTTGTTCAACTTTTGCAACCCCCAGGGGCTGTACCCCAAGGCCCTTCTGTTCAAGGGCTTTCCAGGCAAGAATACTGGGATGGTTGCCATTCCCTCTTCCAGGGTCTTCCCAACCCGGGGATTAAAACCCGGGTTTCCCCCATTCTGGTTTCCCCCTTAAAAGAAGGTTGAGGCGGGGAGTTAGGTGCAGTTTATTTTTGGGGGTTCATCTTGGAAAAAGGGAAGGAGAGAAAGTGAAAAACAAAGGAGGGAAAGTTAATAAAGTGTTACTGGGGACAAAAATGTTGAAAACCTGTGGAACTTCAGAATAATTCTAAAGGTGCACCCCAGATAGATTTTTTGAAAGGTGACCTTGGGAAAAAAAAAAAAACCCAAAAAAGTCTATTTTTTTTTACCATTTTCTTGTGTTTGCTCATTTTATTGGTAATGGTTTTTTTCAATCAAGTATAGGAAAAATTTCGTTGGCCCCATATCCCTGGGGTTTAAATCCTGGATTCAGTCAACATAAAGGGTCTTGGGAACAAAGCCTCTTTGGCAAACGGTGCTTTATTGTTTGTTCTTTGCAGGCTTCACTTTGAAATATAATTGCTCTTAAATTTTCTCTTATATATTTAGTACCAATTTTGATGTATTTTTGTTTCCAAATTTAACTGTGATTTTAAAAAACTTATGGGATACTGTTAAATTCTCTACTTTTTTAAACCATTCCTTTGTTTTTTTCAGAAATTTCCCGATCCGTTTCATTTCCTTGGAAAAAAAAAAAAAAAACAAAACCTGTAGCCCTTGTTTGAAGTAGGTCACTTTTTAAACAAACCTTTACTTTTCCTTTAAGAGAAAATATTTTCTTCATTCCCCCAAACATGTTTTCAAAGATACAGAATTTGCGTGACAAATTGCTTGAAAAAATTTCTTGCCATACTCCTAACCCTTTAAGTTTTTCGTGAGAAAATTTTTGTCATCTGTACAGTGTTTCCAAGATATTTCCGATCCTCTGATCGTTTAAAAATTTTGTATTATTTTAGTTTTAGAAGATGATTTTGAGGGCTTTGATGGATTTCTTTCATTTTTCCCTTATGGTTGTTTTTTTTTCTATGCTTTGATTTCTGCCAATTTGGGAAAAAAATTTTAAATTCCCCTTTTCAAATATTTCCGATTATTATCTTCATTGGGATTCCCGTTATCAGAAATGTTCTTTTGTTTTTGTCCACAGGCCTCCCACATTTTTAAGTCTATTTTCTGAGTTCTGTTTTTTTTTCATTAGGTTAAAAAATTTTTAAAATTAGATTTTGCTTTTAAATATCTAAACAAAAATTCAGTGTTTTCGAAAGGGTTTGGGGGGGCCCCTCACCCAAAAATTCAACTTTCGAAAATTTTCATCATCCAAATTAACTTGTACCCATTAACAATAACTCCCAATTTCCTGCCCGCAAAATCCCAAGAAATTTATTCTATTTTCTCATGAATTCTTTTTTGAGTATTTTGTATAGATAGAACCATCAATTTTGGTCTTTTGTGCCGGTTTTTTCTCACTTAGCAAAAAAGTTTTCAAGATTTATTCCATGTGTGGAGTGTAGATTTTCCCCCTTTGAAAATTCTGAATATATTCCCTTTTTTGTATTACCCTATTTTGTTTATTCATTTATCTGTCACGGGTTGCCTCTGGTTGTTGTAATAACGTGGTTTGAACAGTGATGCCCAAAGGTCTGAATCCTGCTTTTAGTTTTTTTGGGTATAACCCTAGAAGTGCAACGATGCAAAAAATTTGGTACCAGTCTTCATTTTTTGGGGAAAAAGCATTTTGGTTTTTCCAAAACACCTGTACCATTTTAAAATTCTACAGCAATGCCCACTTTAAATTCTCTTTTCCCCCCAACTTACTTTTTCACGTTCATCATTTCAAATAGTCTTTTTTCCCTCTGAAATTTTGGTAGTTTTCAAATGAAGCCATTGATTTGGGTTTTCTTTACTGGGAGGCTTTTGTTATTGATTTAATTTCTTAGTAGCTCCGATCTTTTAGACTTTATTTTTTCTTAGTCAGTTTTGGTTTTGCGGTATCCATCATTTTGCCCTTTGACTAGGTTTTTTTATTTTGGGGGCAACTATAATTTCTCCTGTTAATCCTTTATTTCTGTAAATTATTAGCAATATCCCAGTTTATTTTTGATGTTATTGGAATACAATTTTTTTTTTAAAAGTCGTCTAGCAAAAGATTGCCCATTTTGCTGACTTTTAAAGAACAAAATTTTTCTTACATTTTGTCTTGTTTTCTATTTTATTTCAACTGTAATTTTTTATACCCTTCTGCCCTTGTGTGACCTTCCATTTTTAAAAGGTCTTTTAAAAACTTTCAACAAGTTTTGTATTTTTCAATTTACGAGTTTTGCGTTTTTTGTCAAATTTGCCCTAGTTTTATTTTTTGGTGTTATAAAAATTTAAATGATTTTTTTAAAAATTTCCCTTTTTGAGTTTTTAAATTTGCAAATGTGTAAAAATACAATTTGAGTTTTCATATAGTGATGTAGCCTAAAAAACTTGTGAAGGGTTTTTATTAGTTCTAATTGGCTTTCAGTGTTTTACTTTAATTTTTTTCTATATTGAAGATATGTATTGTAAATAGAGATAATTTTTACTTTTTTTTTCATTGGGTGTTTGTAAAATTTTTTCCAGACTTTGCTACTCTTCTATTCACTGTTTTTTTTTTTTAATTGTTGGAGGCTTTTTACTTTACAATTTGTAGGGGGTTTTTTGTCATACATTGACAGACTCAGCATGGATTTACATGTTTTCCCCCATCCGATCCCCCTCCCAACCCCCCCCTCCCCACCCGTTCCTGGGTCTTCCCAGTAACGGGCCCCGAGCACTTTCTCATGCCCCACCTTTTTTTTCATGTAAAAAAAATGTTTATTATTTTTAAATCTAAAAAATTCTATATTTTTTAGAAAACCCCATCAATTTACTTTTTAACAAAACTATTATTGGTATATTTGAAGTTCAATCTATTCTTTCAGTACTTTCTATTAATTTTATCTATCCTATCCATCCCTTTCTTTTTTTCTTCTGTTGTACATTCTTTTGAATTTTTTTTTTTCCAAAATTTTATTCTTAAACCCCGAATGTTCCCTATTTATTTTTTACATTCCATATTTTAAATTTTTGAGGTTCTAATTTTTTCAGGAGATGTAAAATACACTCCTGAATACCAAAGTTAGGTTAAAGGTATTTATTATATCTTCTACCCGATAAAAAAGTTTCTTTAAAAAATTAATTAAATATATTTTTTTAAGTCTTTCCCCATTGTTTTTACTAAAAATTATTTTAGTTTAATTGCATTTTAATTGTTTTTTTATTCATTTAAAGCTTTTGTGCTTACCAAAATTTATTCTTTGTGTTGTATTTAACCCTTCAAAAAACTCCAAGTTGTATATAGGACATTTTCCCTTGGCCAAAAAAAGGTAAAATTTTTTTAGTGTGGTTTGCTATCTTGATTTTTTATCAAAAATGAATTTGGTCATTATTCTTAAACTATTTTCATGGTTGTAGAGGTCTGTTGATAACTATTTCCTTTTACAAAACTACTACTCATTCAATATTTTATGGCCATTGTATACTGAGAAGTCAGTTGTTGCAAAACCCATTGTATTTTAAAAAATTATCCCTTTTTTTTTTCTCTTTCATTTTTAGATTGTACTTTTTTATTATCAAATTATCTACTTCTTCTGTATCTTTTATTCTCAAAAATTTTCCCATGATTTAACTAGATGTTTTTTATTTTTACTATTTGGGGTTCGAGGTCTCCTAAGTTTTTATCTTTCAAAAATATTTTCTAACCCAATTTCATTTTCCCTACCCATTAAAATTTAATTGAAATTTTATACTTGCATACTTTATTTTTTGGCCTTTTTTCAGTTTTTTTAAAAATCATTTTATTTCCAATCTTTATTTAAAAAAATTCCTTCAATTTGAATTTTATCTAAAATTGTTTAAAAATGCACGATTTGTGGAAAAATTTTTTTGCCCATAAAAATCCTGATCCGGCTGTAACAACCCCGACTGTGGGCCCAAAAGGGCAGGCTTTTTCTTGGGGGGGGAGGAGATCATGATGATATAAAAAAAATAAAGCCTTCAGAGGTAATAGCATTCTTTTCTGAAAAGCCCAAGATAGAAAAATATGAATACATAAAGGAAGACAGACCAAAAGGAAAGGGGAGGCTAATTCCAGGGTAGAAAATTTTGTAGCGGGATGGGGAAAAAAAACTCTTGGAATTTTATTAAATAATTTCCACAAATGAGGTACAAACGAAAAAAATTCAAATGAGGAAAACATTTTGTGTTAAAATCCCACCAACAGGTTTAAAACTATAAAAATGATTGCAAAGTGTTCCACAAAATCATGAGCTGTGAAGTCAATTAGTTAGGTTTTGTGATGATTTTTTTTAGTGTTAAACTTGATGGGCTTGAGATGCCAAGTTTTGGTCAAAAAATTTTCCCGGGTGTATCTAAAAGGGGTTTTTTGGTGAGACCAAATTTAAATCAAAAGACTGGAAAAGCAAATTTGATCCATAATGGGGTACCCCTTTTCCCAATCCATTGAAAGCATGACTAAGGGGACAAAAAGGCTGACTTTTGTGTAAGGGGGAAATTTCCCTTCCCCCTACCCATCTTAAACTAAGACCATTGGCTTTTCGCCTTCAGATTGACCTGAAACATTAGTAACTTTTCTGGCCTTGGGGGCCTGTGACTTTGAGCTAGAATATACACCTTCTCTCCTGGATCCCAGCTGCCATTTCCCCCTGCAGACCCAAAGACTGGTCAGTCTCCAGAGTTGTGAGCCCTTATTTAAAAAATAAATTCACCCAAGCAATTCCATACTTGTTTTCTTGCTTGAAAACTTATCACCATCTAATCACCATACAGTTTAATTATCTTTTTTGTCGTTGCCTTTGGGGCATCCCCACCCCACCGCCCTGAATCAAAGCACCTAAGGTAGAAAATTCTGTTTTGTTCACGCTACTTCTTTGATCCCAGCTTTTACCAAGCAGAAGAAAGGGCTTAATAAAAAGCACTTAATATTTTCAATAACAATTGTATGTAATTTATATTGTTGAGAAGTAAAATGTATTTCCATAAAGTATTAAGGTAAACAAGTTGAAAAAGTTTGGGTTTCTCTACAGAAATTAAAAATTACATGAGGCACACATAAAAATGGTCTAAAAAAAAGGGATTTCCCTTCAAATTTTGATGAAGTTAAAGATTGAATCTACTATACTGTGGGGAGCAAACAGACAAGATAAAATATATGAAAACTGATTTGGGCATGACCCGAGAAGAAGGAAAAACTGAGGCAATCCTGAAACCCGGCTTTCTGCCCCGGGGGCCATATTACAGACATGTGAGGTAAGGAGACCTGAAAGAACCAAGAACACAGAGATTTGTTTAGTTGAGAGGAGGAAACCCAAAAGACCAAGGGCAAACCGTTCATGGGCAGAGTCTAGAGAAGTGGGAGCTAAAAGAAAGAAGGTCCCCCTTTATTTATGATAAAAAATTAAAAAAAAAACACCGTCCAGAAAATGGGCATAGAGGGAACATGCATGATGTATGCTTAGTCACTCAGTCATGTCCAATTTTTGCAACCCTTGAACTGTAGTCCCCACGTTTACTCTGTCTGGGGGGTTTCTCAGGCAAAAATATTTGGAGTGGGCTGCCATTTTCTCTCTAGGGGGGCTTCCTGATCCAGGGATCAAATATGTCTTTAAAGTCCTGCATGCGGGTGGATTCTTTACTGCTGAGCCTCAGGGTTCCCAAAGGGAACTACCTCAAATAATAAGGCCATATTGAAAACTTACAATAACATCAACTCTTGGGAAAAATGAAAGTTTTCCTCAAAGATCAGGAAACCCGAAAGGTGTCCACTCTTGCCCTTTTTTTTCAAAATTTGTTTTGGGGAAAATTTTAAATAATAGCAATCGACAAGAAAATGAAATAAGGGGAACCAAAAGGAAAGAAGTTAAATTGTCACTGTTTGCAGATGACTTTATAAAAATATGTGTCCCAAAGATGCTCCCCGAAAATACTAGAACTAATCAATGAAATTTGGAAATTTGGGTTCAAAATTAATACACAGAAATCTGTTGCATTTCTATAGATAAAAATGAAAAACCAGAAAGAGAAAATTCAAAAAAAAAATTCATTTACCCTGCATCAAAAAGAAAAAAATCCCGGAATAAATCACCCACAGATCAAAAAAACCCGTTTTTGAAAATATAAGGGGCTGAAAAAAGAAATGAATAAGATTAAACAGAAAGAAAGATATTAAAAGTTCATGGTTAGAAGTCAGGATTGTCAAAATGGCTAAACTCCCCAAAGGGAAAACTACGATCAATGCAAACCCTATCCATGCCAATGATTTTTCACAGAAAAGAAAAAAAAAAATATCAAAAATTTTTTTAAAGGAGACCAAAAGACCCTGAAAAGCCAGGGCAATCTTTGGAAAGAAAATGTATTGGGGGAATCAGTTTCCCCGGCTTTGGGGGTTTAAAAAAAGTACAGTCATCAAAACAGTATGGATAGCACAAAACTTAGTTAAAGGAAAAAAGGGTAGAAACCAGAAATAAAAAATGTACCTATGGTTTAAATTTTTTTGACAAGGAGACAAGTACCAAAATGTTTGAAGACAGTTCTTCAAAAATGGTGTGGGGAAAACTGGCGTGACATGTAAAGATTTAAAATTTGATATTCTTTAAAACCTTTTCCCAAAAAAAGTTCAAAAAAGGATTAAAGGGCCCAAATGTGAGTGTACTATAAAATCCCAGAGGAAAAAAGGTACAACACTCTCTGACAAAATTTAAAATTTTTTTGATGTCTCCCCCGA